>CAIGRN010045120.1:0-11696 GCA_903798345.1 Fraxinus anomala
AAATTGATTTGAGTTAAAAATATATAATGATAGAATGCTCGAATAGTATCATTATTCGACGCGTGTAGTACTTGGACAAGACACCTTAGTTGAAGTGTCCATACAATAGAGGCAGAAACAATGTTTATTTTGTTCCAGTGTCTACAATAAAGATATTATATCACGTGGTTAGTGCTTTGTTTTCACCACATGTCAGATAATATTTTTCCAAGTGAATTGGGTTCACTGTCGTATATTCGTCATGCTGATATGCATGATCAAGCTTTTTAGGTTCAAGCTCTATTGGTGTTTAAACTCACAAAATCAGTTCGTACTTCCCTTAATTTAAAAGGGACATTGCATATGAAGATTCAATAGTCACTTCAAAAAAAAAAAACGGACTAAGAGATCACTAGATTAGCTTTACATAAGTTAGGCCAGCTCAATCAATGACAAGTCAGTTTGACCCATGTTAGGTCAGCTCGACCATGAACGCATGTCTCTTGAGTGATTTCATCACTACTAGAACGACCATTTCCAAAGCTACAAGTGGAACTATGTCGTCAGCACCTCATTTTCAACCAATCAAAAATCAACAATGATTACCTGGTTAACAAATAATCACCTAGGTAATCATGACCTAGGCCACAACTACAACTTAGGTATCATGATGACTTGTTCGACCGACCTCAACAACCAATCAACAGTCTTAAATCTAAGCGGTGGCACACACTGAGGTCGAACTGTAGCTGATATGATGTTGGGCAGCCAAGACTTAGAGGCATATAAATAGGGGCAAATGGTATCTTCCAAATGGCAGAATTCAATGTATTCTCAATACACTCTCTACAAACACTTCAATTAATGTTATTTTCTTCTTTTTACTGTTTCAGTAGATTATCTCACTCAAATTATTAATTAAGTTGTCAATTTTTATACGTCAACAAACTCAATTTGTATGCGAGCCATCCAAAAGATTGTGGACGAAAGTGTGGAGCAACGATGGATATCGAGGAGAGATTGACAATTCGTTGAGTGGCGTGTTTGATGATATGTCCTTTATAAGTGACACATTCATAAACATTTATTTCTCGTGAAACTCTATTAGTTTAAAGAATATGACCACCCAATTGAGGGTTTTTTATTTTTATTTGTTTTTATTTTGTCTCTACACTCACTAGCAACATGATTGAGATAGTAGGAAGGACAATGACAAACAAATGGTATTATGTCGCAAAAAATAAAATCCAACTACTTCAAGTTTTAAAAAATGCATAAAAATTATTATAGCCAATACTCTCTACAAATTATTAAAATCGGATTTTATTATAAACAAATAAGCATGCATAGCGACAGTGTAAAATAAGATATTTATTTCCAACAAAAATGGTCATATTTGATACGTGAGACTAAATAAGGTTAATAAACAAGACATCCTAAAAGTTTACTAGTTTTCGTTTCTACTAATATCTTTCTAAGAGGAATAGCCAAAATTCTTATATACTGTATTTTTATTTCATTTTTATTCGATGTGAGATTTAACTGAAGACATGCTCTACAAGATAACGACTCGTTAAGAACATCGATTGTAATTTATTTTTATTTTTTAAGTATTAAAAAGATCGATTTATTCATTTACATCCTCTCATAACTAATGGACGATGGGTAACATATAATATAAACATTAATGCATGTATAGTCCACCATTTATTTTGCACCAAATTGATTCTTGACCACCACCCACTCTTCCGGTACTCAACCCAACTTTGTTTTGCCTAATCACCAACCCCAATCCTAATAATTTTATTGTTTGGTTAAGGTCTATTGGGATAGATTTGATTAAAATTTAATGATTGATTTTGTCACATAATGCAACTTACATATTCTTTTTAAATCCTACCAACAATACAGGCTAAGTATTTATTCGCCAATTTTCCACCTCTAGAATATTCTCTGGTTATCACAATGTATAATATTAATAAATTGGTAACAATTATTTATTTTAAGTTATAAAAGTAGAGAAAGTTATTAAAAATGTTACATTTTATTCTCTTTTAAGTTTAATGCAAAAATACTCAAAAAATTGTTCACCAACGAAACTTGATGTTATGTCCTTAATGTTTGATAATTCGAATTAGATAAATCGTGATAATTGAAACATTGACGAGTATGATCATCACAAACAAACGAGATAGATATATAACATGGGAAGACTTGACGGCGAATATAATGCAAATTGAGTTAGGATGAGATAGAAAATTCACACGAATAAAAAATAGCTCCACTACAAGAAATTTGTCGAGTCGACCAATAACATTAAACATAGCAGTTGACAATTTTTATCATATATTTATCTTTTTTTTTAATTATATACGTGTTATATTAAAAATAATGTACTGATTATATAATTTGCCATGAACTAACCATGGCCTTCCTTGTAATGCAAATGAGGAAAGTTTGCTTTCATTTTCAGAAAATAACACGTCGCTTATATGATAAAAAGTAGAATTGGGAACTTTAAATAAACGGCACATGCTAGACTCAAAAGTGTATAAATTCCATTTAATTGAGCATGTGAATATGTACTTTCTTTAAAGGGAAGAACTTTTTGTTTTAAAATAAATATTAATTATTATTATTACCTTTTTATTTGAAATTATTTACTCTTCTAAAATTAATAAATTTCTATATATAATTTATTCATTAATTATTAATCTATTTTGACATCTTGACTTTCATTTATAACGTTTTTTCAATTCGGTTCAATCTTCCTCGTATTTGTCACTTATATCATATTTGGGTTCTTTCTAAGACAGACTATTTAGCATATCTTCTTTTATCGAAGCTTACATCTACGATTGATCCTATCAAAATGGCTAGGAACTAAATTTTATTGCTCTAAAAATCATGTCGAAGATGTTGAGGTGCATTATTAAAACACTAACTTACCAAAAGAAGTGTGCTTTCTGATTTCGCGTTCGACCTCTACTAGTAAAGAGGCTATAACTTTGCAGTAAGTTTGATTAATTGAAAGCGTCTTTTTTCGTAGTAGAATTTTCTTCAAAATTTTTCTAATTTATCCCTATTTGATGTAGTTAAAAATTGATAAAATACGTAATTAAAAAATTAATACAAATTATAGGTCTCTTAAAATGTATTATTAATTTTGATTTAATTTTTATCATTTTGTTTTTTAAAAACACCAAATTTTATTGGTCCCGAAGTGAAAAGCTGTCCACTACTGGTCCATTCTCTAATGTGGACCCCATTAAAGAAAGTCCAATTAAATTTCAGATTCCAGATCAGCTTTCCAAAGTCCAATTGCCTTCAGTTGCGATTATCCAGTGTGAACACCTTATAAGGTCCACAGATTACGCCAGCCAAGTTACAACTCATAGCCACGTGGAGATTTACTAGTGGCGGTATGAGGGTAGCGTAGTTCCACTGGATCACATACGAGTCTTTCGGGGTACAAAAAGCCAATAATCCCGCCCAGGGTGACATAGTCACATGATCCAAACAAACAATTGAGGAAAAATCTTTCGTAATTAATAATTATTAAAATTAGATTTGGATAAAGTTACGTTAATCTTAAAAATTATATTATTGTGCAATCTTTTCTGCATCAGGTATCAAAAATTGAACAAATTAAACAAATATAAGTTAATTTTGTCCTTAAAAATAAAATAAGAAGACTTCAAGCAAGAAGATAAAAGGCAATGTCGAGTAAAAATCATATCGCAAGAAGACTTCAAGCTCCATTAATGTCAAGTATTAATCTAGATAGCAATTGCATATTATTAAATGATAAATTCACTTAAATACAATAACATGTGATTCATTTAATTGAATATATTAAATGATTACCAAAATTTGAGGCTCTAGTACAATTAATTCTAGATAATATTATTCTTTAACTCAGGCCAATGCTCGGAGCGTTTAAAACATTGGTGTTAGTTATTTACACATACCCATTGTGCCCATGTTAAGTGAAGATTAATATCAAATTACATTCTTAAGTCAAAGTCACCTATTGACTTTAGATTTATGCTGTGTGTGGTGTACACTAAGGATAATAGTCATCGCGGTCCCACTCTTTGTGAGAGAGTTGTCAATCGAGGTGTGCACCAACTGTACACCTAGCACAGCTCTTGACTTTAATCATATATATTTACGAGATTATTAGCATCAATGGTGTTATGTGATAAGTTCAATTACAAGTGAAATGGTGGGATTCATTTAATGACACTTAGTACTATTTAGATTGGTGTTGTAACATTGATGATGTCTAAATTAAAAATTCGTATTTATTTTTTATAATTATTTCATTTCCACTTGTATTAAGATTTTTGAGAAAATAAAACAATTAATTTATTAAAAATTAATTGACATCATTGGGAAAAAATGAAAAAATATGTATTTTTTAAATTGTTCAATCATGTGTCGACACGGGACGAAATGTCAAAAATAATATCAAATAAAATGTCCGTCTAGAATGATTGAAAGAATATATCTATCTAATTAAAAGTACAAATATGAAGCCATAAAATAAAGGGAGGGAGGGGCCGGGCGCCAAGAATCGTAAACATAGGCGCGGCAGTGATAGTCCCCTTCAACATTTCAACCTCTCCTCTCTGTATCCCACCTATACATACATATATACATATACTTTTTTTCAATCATTTGATTCCCATCCCTTTTTCTTTATATCTTTTATTCTTCATAATCAATTCAAACAGCCCCATATATTGTCTCTTCATCTTCTGTATATATAAGGGTGATATTTCTATCTGAATAAATACATTTCACGTTTTTGATTCGAGGATTATCGCGGTATGTTAATGTTAATGCTAATTTTTTATTGTTTCGTATTTCATTTGGATATCTGCAATACTTTGTTGAATTTCGCATGTCATCTTCTGGATTATGTGTTAATTTTCTCAGCGTAAAAAATAGGGCTTGTATTGGATTGAATAGCACAAGGCTTATTGTTTTTCGTATTAACCTGCTCGTAGGATGGTGCCTCGTTTTAGAACAATGATATTTCATATCAGACCCGTTTGAGGGTTAAATATATGGGATTGCTCATTCGAACTTTGATAACAAGCCGTATTTTGCGTTTCAACTTGATTAATGTTTCGCTTTTAAGCAACTTGGCTTTTACCCTCAACACTAACGGTTGAATTTGGCCTGTTATTTTGTTGAATTTTTTGTTAATTTCTCGACGTAAATTGCTTTGAGTATCATAATTTTACGCTTTATGGTTCTTTACTGCGATTGGTTTATGATGGAAAGATACGCCCTAACACTAGTGAAAATTTGAAAACAGAAATAATATTTTTTTCAATCTTTGAGATTCTAAAATTTCTTGTGGTTGTATACTTCTAGTTTTCTCGACATTTACATTTCATTTTAACATGATGATAAAATTCTGGTACAATACATTAAAATTGTTCTTATCTGTATTGATCTTGGTGATTGAGACATCATTGAATATGCATTAATTAAGATAGAGTAATTCCTTATATATCCTTTCTTTAACGCAACACAGTGGCTGGGACTTGGAAGTTAGACATGGTTAGTTATTGATTTTTACCAACTGAAGTTCTTGAATTTCGCATGATTATGTGTTGGCAGTAAAAGGTTTTTAATTTTTTTCCGGTAATATTTTTTCTAGGCAGAATCGGTAGGAAGAATTTGAGCCGGCATTGATTTGTAACCAGCCTCTCAATGTCTGAGTATGTCATGGATGGATCAACTGGGGAGAACATCAGAAATGAACCTGAGCGACATTATGTGCCTCATAAAGAACTTTTCACCGAGAGGTCTCCAAGAAGTCCCTTGATTACACACAGTCCACCATTGAGCTCACAGAGTCCCGAGAGTGACTCTATCGATCTGCCAATAGATGAGGCTGTTGACACCTCTATTGAGCAATTGTATAACAATGTATGTGAGATGCAGAGCTCTGATCATTCACCCTCGAGGCGTAGTTTCCTATCGTATGGGGAGGAGTCAAGAATTGATTCTGAGTTGCGGTTTCTTGCTGGAGGAGATTACGTCGAGGTGGAGATGAAAAAAGAGGTGGTGACTGAACATAATGGAGGAGGCACTAATTCTGAGGAAGAAAAAGGATCTAACGAGGATCTTGAAAATACAAATAAGATCCATCCTTATCCCACAGAAACAAAAAGACTTTCTTACTTGCAATTCAACTCTGATGCCTCTCATAAGGCTAATTTAAGGAGCAAAACTTTTCAAGGCAGACCACCAAAGGCCAAGGAAACTGTGAAGTCTTTGAAAAAGTTCAGTTCAGTTTCCTTTCCTAAAAATGAAAGGAGTTCCGCTTTAGAAGGGTTGAGATTGCAGAATGGAAATGAGGATCATCGTGAGGCAGGATACCTTGGACCATATCTACTCAAACAGGCAAGGGATGTCATAGCATCTGGGGATAATTCTCAAAAAGCTCTTGAGTTGGCTCTTCGAGCAATGAAATCATTTGAGAGACGTGCAAATGCCAAGCCTAATTTAGATCTCGTTATGTGTCTGCATGTAGTTGCAGCAATATACTGCAGGCTTGGCCAGCATACTGAGGCAATTCCCATTCTTGAGCGATCAATTGAAATTCCAGTGATGAATTTGGGCCAAAATCATGCACTTGCTAAATTTTCCGGGTACATGCAGTTGGGTGATACCTATGCGATGCTCAGGCAGATTGAGAACTCTATTCTGTGTTACACTGCAGGTTTGGAGATTCAACAACTAGTTTTGGGGGAAAAAGACCCTCGATTTGGTGAGACTTGCAGGTATCTGGCTGAAGCTCATGTTCAGGCAATGCAATTTGGTGAAGCTGAGAAGCTTTGCCTGATGGCACTTGACATCCATAAAGAGAGGGGATCCTCAGCTTCTCCTGAGGAAGCAGCAGATAGGAGACTTCTGGGACTTATTTGTGAGTCTAAGGGAGATTATGAAGGTGCTCTTGAGCAATATGTTTTAGCAAGCATCGCTATGGCTGCCAATGGCCAGAACGCAGATGTGGCTGCCATTGACTGCAGCATTGGTGATGCATATTTATCTTTGGCGCGGTATGATGAAGCTAATTTTTCTTATCAGAAAGCTCTCAATATGTTAAAGTCGAACAGAGGAGAAAACCATCAGTCAGTTGCTTCAGTCTTTGTCCGTTTGGCTGATTTATACAACAAGATAGGGAAGTTCAGTGACTCCAAATCTTACTGTGAAAATGCACTTCGCATATATTCTAAGCCTGTCCCTGGAAGTCTCCAGGAAGAGATTGCCAGTGGTCTAGTGGATATTTCTGCTATCTATGAATCCATGAATGAACCTGACCAGGCATTGCAGTTACTTCAGAAAGCCATAAAAGTATATGGTAGCACACCAGGACAACAAACCACAATTGCAGGAATTGAAGCCCAGATGGGGGTCTTGTTCTATATTTTGGGGAGTTATTCTGATTCGTACGACTCTTTAAAGAACGCCATCTCAAAGTTTCGGGCAACTGGAGAAAAGAAATCTACCCTTTTCGGCATTACTCTGAATCAAATGGGCCTTGCCTGTGTACAACTTTATTCAATAAACGAGGCTGCTGACTTTTTCGAAGAAGCCAAGAGCATTTTGGAGGCTGAATGTGGGCCGTATCATGCTGACACTTTAGGAGTTTATAGCAATCTTGCTGGAACCTATGATGCAATGGGCAGGTAACTGCTTATTCTTTAATGCTGCTATAGTTTATTCTGATAATTACGCATTTAACAATCATTTTAGTATTATAGTTGTCCATATATAGCAATTCACATGTTATTAAACTTTATAAGTTCCTCCACTTTTAACCTCAGATATGTATTAAATTTTTTCCATCACAATTTTCAATCTAAATCTCGTGTTGCTATTTTATTTTATTTTTAAGTTGTTTTCTTCATATTGATATTTGAAATACGAAGAGATGTATATCTGATAACATGGAAATTGGGAAACAGATGATCTTTTAACGGATTAACCATTTTTATATATGAACCTCGTGGACTAAATTTGTGTAGGACTGATGATGCAATTGAAATCATGGAATATGTCGTTGGGATGAGAGAGGAGAAGCTTGGAACAGCAAATCTTAATGCAGATGATGAAAGACGCAGATTGGCTGAGTTACTAAAAGACGCAGGAACAGTCAGGCGCAGAAAATCCTTGTCACTGGAAATGTTACTCGTTAGTACCTCTCAGACTGCAATGAATGGCAGCATTATGGTATCATGAATTGTCTTTCCTTTTTTCTTTTTAGAATTCAGAAGTAAATTTTAGAAAAAAAATTGGTTGTTGGATTGCCTTTCTGGATTCTGTTTGTAAATGTGAGTTGATGAAATTCTTTTTTCACTATTTGTATCTTGTGGTTTAATAAAATAATGGTTGATTTTATTATCATTTGTTGTTTCAACTACTTTTGATTGAAAGCATTCAACTACTATTTCCATATGGAATACTGTCATCTTCTGATTTGATGAAAGGCCTATTTTGTATTTAGTTGTTTCCTGAAGGTTAATGAGCATGTTTGGCTAAGGTTAAAAGTTACTTAAGTAATTTTAATTTCAGACATGCTCGGATAAGTTATTATTTTCGTTACTTATATTAGCAGCTTGTCCAATCGACTGCATATTTGATTTATTAATAAAAGCTCAATTGCTGCATCCAAAGATTTGAGAAAAGTAAAATTGTCAATGGTGATGCATCACCCTGGGATTGGCCAACTCAATCCACTTTTACACCTCTGCATAAATTGTAGCATGTTGGTTAATCACAAATCCACGTTATGCCCTTTCAACTGAGACCGACAATTTCTCATTTAACAAGACTCCGACTGATCAAAGGGTCATCGTTGGTCGAATAGTTAGTACATCAGGAAATTTTGCACGTCGACTATTGTGAGTAACATGTCTTCTAAGTATGATTGGACGTACACAATGCTTGATGGATTGTTGCCAATGCATTAATTTAGCATAGCCGATTAACTGGGCAAGTGTTCCATACTGTCATTCTTATACCAAAATTGAGACTCCAAAAGTTATATTGCAAAAAATAAAAAGGAATCCCAGTCGATCTTAACTACAAGTCTACATTTATGTCATATTTGGTAAGGGAAGATTAGACACGACTTGACAGCACCGAAGGAAAAATATTTATTGAATCGTATCCATTATTTCACATCAAATGTAAACTATACAATACTTATTAATATATATATTTCTATAAACAAAAAGGGCATGTTGGTGTTAAGTATTATATATTTCACTTTACCAAACTTGCTAAAAGAGATTCGCGGAACATAGATTATTCAGTTGATACATAGAGAGATGGAGAAAGGCCAATATCCAGTCCCCACAAATCAAAACTTTCTCTGAAAAAATCATAGTAACCAACCTTTAGTGCTAATGGTGTTCTTCACTAAACCCTCCCTAACAATAGGACATGTCAGGAGGTTCCCAAGTGATACATTTACTGCAACCTGTTGCATTTCAAAATAATAGTGAATTTCAATTTTTGGGATTTCTCCAAAATCTTGCAACGAGTAAGATATCATCTACTATTTGATCAAAACCATACGATTCGACTGCTTGAACCTTTGGCAGTTAAACAAATCTTCACCCAGTCTTCAATGAATTCATTGCATTCTTCAATCACTAGAGAGTGACACTAGATGATGCTATTATGTAGTATTGGATACAGGCTGGATTCCAATTTTTTTTTCTTGATCCTGTCTTTAGATATGTTTGGTAGGGATGATAGGATTGCACTCAACAGAAAAAAAAAATAAAAAAATAAAAAAATTGTTGGCATTTTATTAGTTATACTGTTTGTTGCATTCGAGTACGGTAACAAACATACAGTTGAAGTATTCTTCATTAATTCACTACTTGATTAGCCAGGTACTAATTGAGATGCCATATATAGTTCTGTTTCAAGACATGTCTTAACACTACTTCGTGCTCTAGTTAGTTTGTTCGAATGAAAATCTTTTTAATTTTTGTTTAAACATGTCTAGATTTGTTACTTTTTTCTTATTGCTAAGTAAAAAAGGTTACTTATTTTGAAAATGTCTTACGATCTATAGTCTGGGATGGACATGAGGCCCTTAATTCCTCCGTTGCAGCTATGTCCAGTGACTACAATTTCCTGCACCTATGAAATATTTCATGACCACTTCATTGTCAATCCTGTGTTTGTTGGTTGCTAAAATTCCGCAAGTGTCTGGTATGTTATCCAAGTAACAAGAGTGAATAAAGTATCGTTTCATCGAGGACCAAGTTTTAATTTAGATCTAATTAATACTAACTCCAACTGAACAACAAATAATGAATTATTGGGTTCTATAACTAATTGTCTGAAAATAATCTAATGAGCGATTAAGAAGAGTTTATAAAGCTGATTAAAAGCAAGCACTAAGATTTCCAATCCCCATTTAGTAATAAACTCAAGACAAGGACAACATTAAGCCCTTATTTGATGGCCATTATGCGAAAATTGAGTTTTAGATAGTAATTTTTTGGAGAATGTGCAATTAAAAGTAGGAAAAAGATTTGAATTTACTTGCAAAATATTTTATTACGTAAATGTATGGTTGAAAATGAATATGAGAATTAAAGAGTTTTGAGGTAATGGTTGTCAAATGTGGACTTATTTAATCTTGATGATAAATGTTCGTATCTATTCAACAATATCTATCGAGTAGAATTAATTATATTTTCACATGTGACTTTCGTATATATCCATGAAAGATGCGAACATGAAAGAATGTGTTAAAACACAAGATCGCTAAATTCAATTACGTGGTATTTATATCCCCTATTGGAGCCTACTATGATCACTATAACGTGCTATATTTCTTATTTTTTCTCTCTAATAAAATAAAGACCACATAGTAATTCAACTGTGTAATTGAAAAGTATTGAGCAATATAACAATCATTCAAGATAAATGAATATTAAACTTCAAAGTCTTGAAATTGATATTAAATAGAGGGTTTATCTAAGTTCTAATGGCTAAAAGTTTAGCCGATCATTATAAAATTGCAAGAATTCATGTTTGAATAATAAGACATCACCCGAATTCTAGATGTAGGAAGAAAAAGAAGGAAATCCACGAATTCTTGAATCTCTTCAATCCTTCTTGAACAATATGTTGATCTATGATTCAATATAGCTCCACTTGTTTTGATTATAACAAACAATACACTTATATTTCTAACAAACTTTGTTTCTTGAGCTTTTCATGAATATATCTTCTTAAGCATTCAAAGATTCAAATCATCATCCATTGAAGAACAAGCAATCAAATNNAATCTCTTCAATCCTTCTTGAACAATATGTTGATCTATGATTCAATATAGCTCCACTTGTTTTGATTATAATAAACAATACACTTATATTTCTAATAAGTCTTATTTCTTGAGTTTTTCATGAATAAATCTTCTTAAGCATTCAAAAACTTAAATCATCATCCGTTGAAGAACAAGCAATCAAAAGAAACTCGAAGAGAATAAGAACTTTGAAAATTAGAGTTTTAGAAGTTGTTTATCGAAACTTCTATTTATATGTAAATGTATTAACTCATCGATTTTTAGCAAGTGCATAAATCTTAAACTATTTTTCATAATACATCACTTGCATAAAAATATTTTTGATATAAAAATGATTTTGGAAAAATGAACATTT
>CAIGRN010045127.1:0-14728 GCA_903798345.1 Fraxinus anomala
GAAGGTTGATGACGATGTTGTGGCCGAAGTTTCCATTCAGAACTTTTGCTGCAATCAGGGGCGGCCCTAGCACCCGGCGAGGGGGGCAGCCGCCCTTGTTGGATCCGTCGAAGCCTTCAGCTCTGTCGGGCGCCTTCGGGTACTGTTTCAAAATCAGGTGGGCTTTTTTTTAGTTTTGGCCCATTGGTTTTGGGCTGAGCGAGTTGGGCCTTCTATAAAAATGGCCCAATTAAATGAAATAATTTTTATCATCGTCACATTAACCCGGCTGAGGCACAGGTGGTGTTGGGTTCTTATTTTGATTTTGTTAAGGAAAAGGCTAATGAAATACGTAGGAAAAATCAGGACCGTTTGCTTTACAAAAATTCATGTGGTGGCTCCTCGGACTCTGCAAGGCATCCATGGGAATCCGTGCCCTTTAAGCATCCTAGTACTTTTGATACTTCAGCAATGGATCCTGTGAAAATGTCTGAGACCGATCTCTTAGATTTTGCAAATGGAGGGTATTTGTTATATGGCCCTCCCGAGACTGGAAAATCCAGCTTGATTTCTAGCTAATTATCTCGGTTATGATATTTATGATCTTGAATTGACTGAAGTGAAAACAAATTCTGAGTTGAGGAAGTTACTTATGAAAACCAGCTCGAAATCCATTATTGTTATTGAGGATATAGATTATTCAATCAACTTGACTAATAGGAAAAAGAATGCTAATTCCGGTGGCCAAAAAAATAACCATGATGATGCATCTTCGGCGCCACTGGGGCTAATGAAGAAGACGACGATAGTACAATAACGCTGTCGGGATTGTTGAATTTTACGGATGGATTGTGGTCTTGTTGTGGGAGTGAGGATTTTCGTGTTCACTACAAACCATATTGCGAAGCTTGATCCTGTATTGCTGAGGAGTGGGAGAAACATGCACATAAACATGAGTTACTGTTCTTTTCCTGCATTTAAGATTCTGTTGAAGAATTATTTGGGGTATGAGGAAACTGATTTAGTGTTGGAGGAATTGGAGGGGGTAATTGAGAATGAGGCAATATTGCAACATTTTCAAAACATGAGATCTGGTAAAATATAGTTGTCTAATATCATAGTTACAGAGTAAGTTGTTTCAATTTTCAAACAAGGTCTTATTTACCTAATTTGACTGCCAATGTAAATTTTACCAATATTAAAATGGTCCATGCAGTAGTAAAGTTGTCAGAAATTTCAAATAGTTCAAAAAAAACCAAGTTCACATTTTTTTTTTCCAAAACAAAAGCAACTTATCTTTGGATTTCCGTGAGATTATTGAATCTCAACAAAATCAATGTCACACTGTAATAATTTCCTCATAAAACTAAACAGAATTGTAACAATAATCGTTAAAAATAACTTCCATTTTTCAAAACCAGAAACACCATCAAAATCCAAGTAATTTTTTTAGGGCTCCTCCTTTTATCGTAAGGAGAGTTTGGCTTCCCTGACCTTGTCTTATAAATAATGCAGTCAAATACAAAAGAGAGTTGAATGCATGAAGGAGTAAGAAAAGATTATTCTGAAAAGCACAAATCAAAAAGTACTATTTCTAATATAGCATAGAAGAGATTTCATAAAGTAGCAACCATTAATGTAAAACCTCTAATGTTGGATAAATTGGTGCATGATTATATTACATTCACTAAAATATATGCATGATTTTATTTTATATTGATATGCAAATTATCGAATATTATTTTAACTTACCGAAATCAAGATACATGCATAAAAAAATCGACTTACTGAAATATCGAAATATGGAGATGAAATAAAGTAGATATGCAAATATAAATCTTCTTAAGATGGATTTTACCTGCTGCATTGGTGCAAACAGGATTAAATGGAGGCTTATCTTCCAAGATACAACGTTTCTTTCAAAATTAATATAGCACAATATTAATTTTGTCGAGGGAACCAATGCTTGATTGTACTCTTTTAGAACTAAAGACATCTAATATTAAATATTGAGCACGAAACTCAAAAATAATTTGAAAATTATTTTGACGTAATTTGGAAAAAGGAAAGAATTAGAAATCAATTATATGGTATTGATTTGGAGTGAAGAAAATAGAATTAGAAATATCATATTTATAGACGATCGTATATCTATTCGAATGGTCGCATCTTTTGGCTTAAATTAATGTGAAACTTTAGATCACACCATTTCATGATTGATGGTCTAGATTACACCTTATGAAAAAATCATGACTTTTCGTTATGTACCTTTTGCACTTGAATAGTCGTATCTAATCTATGTATTGGAGAGTTTTGAAATCCAAACATTTTAATCATAAAATAACCCATAAGTTCCAACAATCCCCCACATAAAATGGAAGATGCCGACTTAGAACAGGGAAGACAAAGAATAATATAACTGAATATAATGTATGAGCAGTAGCTTTCACTTTGAATCTTTCTTAGTAAGAATCTATGAGACTCACTTGGCCAATTAGCAAACGCAATGTTTTGAACTGTCGACCGTTATTGTAAACCTAGACAATAGATCAAACACATTAACTCTCATAGTAAGTTTTGGTTCTCTATTGTATTTATTATTTCGATCTTAAACCTTTTTGATTTTGCAAGTGCGTCAAAGAATTTGTCTAAGTAAAATTCTCATAAAATTGTACTATTTACAAAATATATTTATCATTAAAAGCATAGCTTATCCTAATCAATCTTTGGTAAACAGCATTTATTTGCATCATAGATAAGGAGGATTTAAAACTCTGAAGTACTTCTTATCAAGTCAATCATAACTAGTTTTCCTATTGAACCTGGTCTATAGAACCTTCAATTGCCTGGTTAGGTTTCCGTTAGGCTGACCCATTAGTTTAGACCTTACACCCATTTTCCTTGATGCGCAATCTATTCTCTCTAGATAACCCATTTGTAAACCGATTTGATAGGTTATTCTTCGATAAGAAAATCCATTCAAATGTCGGATCGTATTATGTCACAACATACATTTCGAGACTTACCATGATACACGACATCTATTCCATTCCATTTGTAACTAGCTATCTCGATCAAATGATATAACAAGTACAAATTATCACCAATTAGAAAACAAGACAACGGTGTAATTGTGAAGTAAGCTTTCTAACATAAATTAAATCAAAAGTAAAAAAGGGGATACAAAGGACATCTCGCAAAATTATGGAATCAGTTATCTGCACAACTCTTATATGGGTAACAGGAGACAAAGTTCCATTGGGCATCCTAACTAAGTAAGAAACTGAAGAAGTTATAGCAGTAAAATAGGAGAAGTTACAAATTATGATCTGTAGCACCAGTATCAATAATCCAAGTAGGTTGCGGTAGCGCAAAATGTTGTGTGGTGCGAGCTAAAAGATAAAGTGATAGTGATATACCAGATACGGATGGTAAATGATTAGGTATGGAGGTCACTTTCTGGACGTGATTAGCATATGGCATAGCGGTAGAGGACTCCTTAGCATTGAGCAATGTAAGCAACTCATGATATTGACCATTGCTTAGTGATATTAGGTTGGCATGTGCAACACCATTGTCATCATCATGTTGGATTGAAGCTTGATTGGCATAGGCTCCAATTGTTTTTCCTTTACCATGAAGCTTATGGCCAGGGGTATAGCCATAAGCTTGTAACATTTTTTCAGCAGTATGACCCACCATATGATAGTAGTTATAGATTGGTAGCTTGGCATTGCCTACCTTTGAAATTACGAGGTTCGACCCAAATTACACTTAAATGTGGGGTAAATATGTAATTATACGGAATTAAAATCAAATAATTAAATAGCAAAAAGTCACTTTTAATTATCTCTATATGGTTAATCAATCAATCCAATTTCCTTGTGTTGAACTGACGCAGTTATATAAAAACAGTAAATAACACATAGAATGATCACGGAGAAATCCTAACTGGGTAAAAACTTCGAGCACTTTGCAGTCAAAAATTCACTATAAACGAATTTAAATTTACAGTCCGTCAGACACGACTACTACTAGTAATTTCTAACCTCCGACTGCAAATCTCACAGCCCTCCTGCATTGCATGCCCCTGCACCAACTCTCAGCTGCAATTTTCAAAACCTCTTGAATTGCGTGCTCCTGCACCAACTCTCGACTTTTTGAATTCGTATATCTCATGTGGATCAACGAAGAACTCCGCGTTCTTCAACAACAACGGGAACTCCAGTCACCTTTTCTTGATCTTCAAAACTCTGTCAGATGTTTAGGAAGTAAGCAGTTTGGTATTTGAATTAAGTGGGTTTGATGTTTTCACCGTCAAGAACAAATCGAACAATGAAGGTTGAAATTCATGGATGAATATGATGAAGTAGTATATGTTCTCTCAATGTTCAACTTTTAGAAAAAAATCATTCAGATATGTACTGGTATTTATATTGTAAGTTTAGAATTGAATGGCCCAAATAAAAAGCTTTAAAATGCGAATTAAAACTTTCCAAGTAACATTGTCGCTCGAGCGAGAGTTTAGCGACAGGTTGTCGCTCAAGCGAGGGCAAGGCGACATGCGACCTATGATGTTTCTGTTTCTGCCACTCAAGCGAAGTCAAGGCGACAGTCTAGCGAAATTGCGGCGCAGTTTTTTCCTTCTTTCCATCATCGAACCCTAGACCCAATACAACTCAACTTATAATATTTGCAACTTACTTATTGACTTTTACATCATATTAAATCTAGTTCTTTTTGTTCACAGACTTACCATTTACATTAAAAACCTAACAACCTTAAAATAAGAATTAAAGTTGTGACCTGCAATTTTGAAGTATATACAATATGGCATTTCCTTTGTATAGTCAGATGAATTGACAAACTTACAGGAACAAGAAAGTTATCGTGCAGCTAGAGCAATAGATTCTACAAAAGATGTAGGTGAAGTCTATCCATTGTCTTTCTTGTTGCTGAATGTAGGAGAAGACCTTAGTTACAAATGGTAAAGGGTCAATTCTGGTCACGAACATTAGAATAAGACTCGTTCAATCCCATTAGAAATTGCATCACACAATCGCATTGGTACCTTTCTAAAAGCAACTTTAGTTTGATACAGGTACATTCAGGTAGAGGGGTCATAGACTGAGAACCCATCCCATAAAATTTGAAGTCTACTATAGTAAATACTCAAAGAGTCTTCTTCTTGAGTTAGATTCAATAATGCCTTCTTCAGTTCATAAATCCAGGGACTATTTTGCTTAGAAAATCGCTCCCACAACTCTGTCCACATATCATTCACATTATCCAAAAAAGCCACACTAGATCTAAATTGTTAGTTGATGAAGTTGAAAATACAGGACATAATCATGTCAGTTCCCATAACTCCAAAAAAAGGTCATCAAGAATGTTGGGTTTCTTCAGAGCACCATTGATAAAAACAAGTTTATTTTTAGCTCATAAAGCTCATAGCATGGCTCATGCCCAAGTTTCATAGTTTTTAGTGGTGAGTAGTTCAGTGACGAGAACTGTTCCAAGGTTATTTGAGGTCTCCGATCAATATGAATTTGAAAGATTTGCAAGGTTGGTAAATGGATTATTGTTTGGTTGTGTCATGACGTTGCTATCTGTTCGTACAACCGTATGGGATCGTTTACAAGTAATAATGTGATGAGTTAAGTTATCGTCCCACGAGAAATAAGTGCTAAATAGAGTTTTCCGATTTCTATCAAATTCTATGTAATAACACAAAAGAGATAGTGATTTTTGTAATTATTCTAACTTAAGCTACTAATTATGCAAATGAGTTGTTTTTATCAAGTTATGAAATGAATATATTGAATTTCAGAATCCACCTATGGGCATCTATTGTTAATTCTCGAATCATACGGTTAAGTGTTGTTCAAGTGTTCGTAACAATCAATAATCATATATTGTTTAATCTTTTTTTTCCAAGATAAACCCCAAACTTATCTTAAGCACGACTCGACCCTATTCCTAATCCGAATTCATATGAAAAGAAGTGCGTTCAACCACACGATATCACATAAGATCACACACGCCATAAATATTATTCCTAACACCCATTGTCCGTGAGTCATTATACAATATTCTAACATATTGTGAGTCTCCCAATACTGCAATAAGCAACAAGTTATATAATTGATAACTAAGCAATAAAATAACATAATAATAATGTATATTTAATTACCAACACAAGAATTCACCAAACTATCAATTCAATAAATAAAAAAACACATGATCAATGGTTTCATCATTCATTCAATACAAAAAAGGAGTTTAGCATAACATATTTGATCTAAATTACACAAAGAGTGAGGAAAAGTCGTTACCAAATTCAAAGAATAGATGTAGGAGCTCGACAAATCAATTTCTTTTACTTTTTCTTCGATTTGAGCCTTGAATCTTTAACTTCTTGTGTTAATTCTCTCTAAAACTCTTGTTAAGCTTCACTTTGATCAAATAATATGTGATAATTATGCTCTAGACGGCTTCTTGTAGGTTAAAAAGGTGCAAAATATGCAAGAATAGTGTTTTTAGCCTCAGTCAGGCCTACAGAAGGTCCATGCACACGCATGACATTTATACCATGCACACGTATGGTTATGGCCACGATAGGTCATCAGTATTTTCGTCATATATTTCTCTCTCAATGTTTGATTGAGCCAATTCAAAGTACATTGGAAATATAACTCAATGGGTTACAATTCTTCTAAATATATCATGTTTCTAATTTAAACGTTTACTATGAGAAAAATGGATTTCAATCTAATGCTAAAAATCTGGAGCATAACTTGTTTGACTAAAAATTGATGTGTGATAATACTTTGACTATGTTTCACCCATTTGACTTCTTTTCTCATTCAATTGATTGACATCACTCTCGAATCTTTGTCGTGAAGTCCAACACAGCTTTTCAATAATTGCAATTTATTCCCCAAACTTTGAATCTCTTGAAATTGAGCTATTTCCATCATTTTTTTCTGCAATTATGCCATTTTCATCGATCATCACCTAACAAATACAATACGAATAAAATTAAGCCATAATTCGTAAAAATCTCCAATAAATAATCTACTTTAAATGACTAAATAATTGTACAAAATACACTTATCACTATCATTTTTCACGATGTTGTTATCCTCTGTCATGGCTCTGATACTATGTAAATTCTAAATATTTTGGAAATATAAAAAAGGAAGATAAAGTACACAGATGAAATGAAA
Source organism: Fraxinus anomala (assembly GCA_903798345.1). Classification (NCBI taxonomy): domain Eukaryota; kingdom Viridiplantae; phylum Streptophyta; class Magnoliopsida; order Lamiales; family Oleaceae; genus Fraxinus; species Fraxinus anomala. The sequence continues at coordinate 7,209 of CAIGRN010045127.1, forward strand.
ACTTCTGTGTTTTTTCTTTATAAAAATGATACCAATCGAGTAATATATATACAACGCTAAATCTATTACAAAAATATTCCATACGGGTAAGAATTCTAACTAAAATTGTAGCAGAATTACACATCAGCAAGAGCATCTTCTGGAAAAAAGTGACACAAACTAAAAAAAAAGTGACAAAACTAAAAAAAAGTGACACACATATTCTCAAAAAGTGATACAAACTCAAAAAAAGTAACACAAACTCAAAAAAGTGACAAATACCAATATAGCAATATCCATTTGTGCAGCACTAGTAAACAAGTTCTTAAAATAATCAGCACGTCCAGACCAATCCACATGTTAATTATGTTAGGAAAATATAACATATTATTTCATTTTTTTTATCTTCTTAAAACGTGACAAAAACTTAAAATGTGACAAAAAACTAAAAAAAGTGACAATTTAAAAAAGTGACACAATGTCACTTTGTGTCACTTTTATAAAATTGATGAGCAACTTTGACATCCCTAAATGGTAATGCATAAAATTAAGTAAGTGATAGGAAAAAAGTGACAAACATTATAAAATGGCACAAAAATTTTAAAAAGTGATAAACTTTCAAAAAGTGGCAAAATACTAATCAAAATCTTAGAATCAGTTTAATAAAGTGACGACTATTAAAATGGCAAAACACCAATCAAAACTTTGGAATCAATTCAATAAAGTAAAATAATTTTTTTTTTAAAATGATAAAAACTCAAAAAAGTGACAAAACACCGATCACTTTTTTGGGTGAATTGTATCACTTTTTAATAAAAGTGACATTGTATCACTTTTTAATAAAAAGTTAAGTGTAATGCTACTTTTAATGTCACTTTTTAATTAAAAAAATGACATATAATATCACTTTCATTAACAAGTGAAGTGAAACACAATGTCACTTTTATTACAGTGACGACATTCTAAAAAAGTGATGGAAATTTAAAAAAAAGTGACAAATACTAAAAAGTGATAAAAATTCAAAAAGTGACACAAATTCAAAAAATTGACAAGACACTAATTAAAACGTCAATCATCTTTAAATCAATTTATCACCACCGTTATCTACCAACTCAACTGTTTACACAACCACTATTCCTCCGCTTTCTGTGTCACGACTACTACTATTACTAGCAGACCAAAGCCTAAGTACAAAAATCTATACGCATAAAACAAAAGAAAAATGAACTCAAACATGGACATATTCAAAAAAATTGACAAACACTAAAAAAGTGAAAAAAAGAAGCGGCAAAACACTAGTAAAGATCTTAAATTATATCACTTTATACTTCAACCACTCTACCACCACTTCACCTTCTCCAACACCACCACTCCAATATCCAAGGCTCCGAAACCATTTCTACCTCCTTTATACAATAACCCACCAAAAACTAACTATGTTTAGTGAAATTATGTTCGTCTGCAAAGACAGAACCACTGACCTAAAAGAATGATACAGTAGAAGATCCCACAATACATAAGCTCCTGGATCTTTGCTATGAAGTGGATAATACCAAGAAATGAAATATTTGCATCTATGTCATTCCAAACCTCAAAATCACCCAACTTTCCCATTCTCTTCAATTATACCATCTTGATTTTTCATAAAACCATTTTTATTTTTTTATTTTTTTTATTTTTTATTTTTTTGCTTCAACTACAATCAATTCAATCAACAACTTGCCTTCCACAGATAATATGCAAATGAAACCTTTTAAACTATCAGAAGTTTGGCAATGCAAAAACAGAAAATTCCTAGCTAGACATTTCATCAAATGGAAAAGAAGCATCCCACAAACCACATTCTGAACTTGAATCTTCAAAGACAACGCAACAACAAGATGATGAACAATAGTGGCCATTGCCATTACCTCAATAGAAAGTAATTTTATTTGAAAACTTTGCAATTATAAATGCTCAACCCGTAGAAAAACTCTGATTCAGGTTAAAGTTCCATTAGGAAAGACTCTGCAATTAACCCTTTAGCAAACTACAATGACTTCGACTTTTTCCCAATTTGAGAACTGATTCAGGTTAAAGTTCCTTGGTAATGCCAACCAGCGAGATTATCACCATCGAACACCGCCATTTCCAGTGGTCAACTTCAGTTTTATAATTTCCCCCTACCTGGTTTTTTAGTGGAATCTCATAATCAACAATGGTTTCAGCCAAATTTTGGAGGTGGTTTGAAGCCTGATTTTTTCTAGAAATCCATTTTCTCGACAACACTCATACAATGCATCTAGAGTAGTTCTCTCCATATAGCTTGAGAAAATATTTGTAGCAAGCAGCTTAAATCAACCTCAGATCCCGACCACCCTGGTCTTGGCACCTCAGTCGTAATGGTTTGTCCATTGCTGCACACGTAGTCGACCAAAACTCAATCTACCGTCAGCTCGTCAGCCAAAATGCCAAAAGCGGGAATGGACCAGATCGACGCAATGCCATCAGCGTTGTTGCAGCGGCGTCATCGGAGCTTGTAGTGGCGTGCACGGTGTTTGTGGTCTCTGTTCTCAATTGGGAGATTTTAGGATTTTGGGGGTTTTGTTTTAATTTAGGACGTAATTAATACGGGTTTATGTTATGTTTAATTAGTTTAGGGTATTAATCTAATTGGATTACTTTGTAGAGTATGGGGCCTAATTTCCCCTTCAAAGATTTGATTAGAGCCCAATAAGTTAACGGGACGAAAAATGAAGATAATTTAATTTCTGTTACCAACCCTATTCATGATCTAATATTTCAAGTTTGTAACACTGTTAAATTGTTGTCATCCATCCATGTTAATGTTACATGTCTCAATTTTTAAGCGACAAATAACCACTTCATTGAACGCGAGAATCAACACAAATTATTGAAAGAATTAGATTGAACTAGGATCAAGGTAACAAGACGCAGACTCACTCTTACAAAATTTTCTTGCATCTATTCGTAGAATAATAACAAAAATTACCATATTCTGCCAAATTTTGGCAACCAAGATGAACCAATATGCAAATTTCAAGCCATCAGCCCAGGGAGAGCAGAGTATCATTCGAAAAATTTGGCAATTTTCAGCTGACAGTTGAAGATGCGATAAATTCTTCAAATTACAAAAGTACCAGCCACTCGTCATTTGATATTCTCTCTCGCATACTGGCACTGCCATGACTTAAAACCTGCACACTGGACTCAATCCATCTAAGGAGAAATACCATTCTTGATCCAAATCCGGCACAGATCCTCAAGTGCCAGCGACTTCACTATGTTGAATACCCTTCTCAACCAGTCAATGAGATTTTCTCCAACTAAAAATGTCTAAAGGCCAAAGATCAAGCATACAAAAGTAACGGCACAGTTGCCATGAACTAATTGACTAATTGGCCTCCATCAGAACAGAAGTCTCTTTCTTTACATGCGGCCATAATGGAGACAACGCAACGACTCTCCCAATGATGATTAGAGTTGGCGATAACAGCTGATTTAGCGCGATTTCATCAGCAAGGTCCTTCAGTTCAGCAAACACCTAAATGAATGCAAATAAACTTCAATCATTTATTACTTCGCCAAAATTACAAGTTAAATGCGGAAAACTGTATATCTGACAACAAAGGAATGGAAACAATACAATGAAACACGAGCCACAATGGTGGGAAACAAAAATATTTTTAGGTGGACCAGGTTGAGAGCTTCAGATAGTAATTCTGTGGGCCAACTGGTTTTATTGAAAAATGAAACTGGCAGAGGTGGAATAAAGTCAACAAGAAAATTCCTACATCACATTATACTAGAATGGTGAATTTTTTAAAATCAAAATGTGGAACAAAATGCACCTTCAAAAAGCTGCAACTGCAGTTTTCGCCACTTATTTACAGGTGATCAGAATATGTTGATGTAGATATAAATGAGTAAATGATGCTAGTGATTGTGCAAAGCCAAAATACCATCCTTTTAATTATTCTTCTACGTTTTCCTTTAGTCGTTCAAAGTTCAGTATATATATGATCTTGTGAAGTAAGATTTGAAAATAGGAATGTCAGTTGTTGGGACTTGCACTTGTCCCAAAAGAAAATATTTGTAGTTGGGGCTTTGAGATTGAAATAATCCAGTTTATAGATAACAAATCTTGAGATTTATAATAATGTCACATTCTTGCATTTCATCATGTAACAACATTAAAATTGAATGGCCTAGTCTGAGTGAGAACTGGATTGAGTAGCCAAAACTATTAACAAAGAAGAAAAACGTGTATAAGTATCTCACCATGCGTTGTTGAGGAGTTGTTCCTCGTTCAACAGCCACTGCTGCTGTATCTTGTGGCAATCCATGATGCATCAATTTTGAGGCAAGAGAAGGGAGAGTTGACAAGCCCATATAAACAACCAGAGTGGAATCAGGATCTGCTGCATTCTCTGCTACAAATAGAGGATCTGTCCCACCATTTCTTGAGTGGCCTGTGAGAAACCTAACACTATTTGCAACACCACGGTGCGTCAATGGAATCCCCAGTTCTGCAGCTATTCCAGAGGCAGCTGTTATACCTGGCACATATCCGCTTTTATTACTCAGAATAAACTCCTTCAAGGTGATATTAAATTTCATTGACATCAGGATTTCGTTTTGTCGTAAGAAAACTTTTTCTATTATATAAGAGGCAACCACAACAAGCTCCAATTTGCAGAGATCTGCTAAAACATATGACAGTAGAAGTCCTGCACTACACTGGCCAGTATGTCCATCTTATCCATATCGGGAGGAACCTGGGAAATAGTAGTAGCTTTGGAAAAAATGTGCATACCTACTCAAAGTATTCTGGTATGAAGGTTAAGTGCAAAATTAATTTGTTCAGGAAATTGAAGTATTTCTCTTTTGTTTTTCATTTTTAATGTGAAAAAATAATTAGAGATAGATATAAACAAACATGGCAAAAACTAGAGCCAACATATGGTCAAAAACTAAATAGATTGACATGAGTGGTGGATAAGTGGACAGTACTTGTCGGTCCGTCGAAATGTGTGAATAAAAAATAGCTTGAACAATTATAAACAACTTATAAACATGAGCCAGAAATGGGCTAACTCTGTCCTCCTTTCAAGTAGGCTAATAACTGCATGTGAACTCCAAGTTCGAAATAAAAGGGAATCCTTTAAAGTAGAAGGAAAACCTAGAAAATTAAAAAAAGGGGAAGCCGGTATCCTCTAAGGTAGCTATTGTGAAATATAATTCTACTGAGTGCAAATCGAAAAAGTATTTGCTCCTTACTAAGCCATGAAGGAACTTCAATGTTCAAACAACATGGTCCAATGTTATATTTTTCTTCCCCTTTTCCTTCTCAAATTCTTGATAGGTAGTCTTTTTCGTACATTTTGTATCCTTTAATTCACTAGTTTATTATGTAACTGGCATGTGCCTTCTTCCATGGTCAAACAAAACCAAAAAAAAAAAAATTTACTTCTAGGAATCACGTCCCACCCACCCCCACCCAAAAATAAAAAATTGCATTGCTCAAACTCGAGAGGGAAAAATAACAAATAAACAGACAAACAAGAAAGAACACTTCAGATATTGTGAATCTTTTTTATTTCATTTTTCAAAAATGCTGCCCAAAGTTGTAAAGCTTGTGAACTTATTTTCATAATCACCATACCTGGAATGACTTTAACTTCAATTCCTTGTTGTTGCAGAAAGTCCATCTCCTCTCCACCCCTTCCAAATACCTGATGAACCAAAATCAGTAATTTCCACGATCTAATTCATTACAACAGCATTATGGAACTCTACTCAACTCTTCCAAGAATTGATGAAATTTTCTATTAAAAAAACTACAATATTTCAATTGATCACATCTACATGCTTATATAATTTGGACATGTAAAAACATCAAAACTCACCAATGGATCCCCGCCTTTCAGCCTCACTACATTCGCCCCAACTTCAGCAAAGCTCAAAAGCAATTCATGAATTTCCTCCTGCAGAAACACTCTACCATTAGCACATCTTCCCGCTAAGTAAGAACTTATATACAGAGATGTTAAAAGACAGCTATTTGAGTAATGATCACTTGGTCAGATTTCACATTAGCTACAAACCAATCTTGATTTTGCATCTAATATGTGTTGATAAAAACCAAGCACACTGTTCATTTAACTACCTCTACTACAAGAAGGAAATAAAGTATGTCAATAATCCCTTGGTACTCTAGCTAATTATATTCCATGTTTTTGACAAAATACCAAAAAGGGTAGATTTTTATCCTTTCAATTCCTCCGGTTTAACTGAAATCATCCAGAACATAACACATACCTAACTATACTTCCTTCTACTACCTCAAATTAAAAATTTCCCACTGTGAAGGAAAAATTACGCATAGAAACAATTACTATCAAATTTGACAGAGTTCCATTTTTCTAAATCCAAGTTCTAGTACAAACCCTCAGAAATATAAAATACCAAATTCTCCTAGGATGGCAAATTTTAGTTGCCAAAATTACATAAGAAATCAATAAAAAATCAAATTCGAATCACAAATATGGTCTCAATTTATCAAAGTTTAGAACTTTTTGCAAAAACCCACTTCGAAACTCCAAAGTTCCTTCGCACCCATTTCTCAAAAGCACCAAACTAACACAATGAAAGATGCAAAGATGCACAAAGTACACCATAAAACCAACCTGGGTTCTGCTATGGTACCCAGCAGTTTTGCCAACATAGAGAAGCCTAGCATTCGGACACATCAAATTCAACACATCATTAGACACCAATCTATCATACAACAATAGATCAGCGCTCTGTATCACCCTCAATGCCTTCACTGTCAGCAACTCAGGGTCCCCAGGCCCTGTCCCCACCAAGAAAACATTTCCAGGGCCCCTTCTCTGAGCCCTATTTTCACTCTCTCTCTTTTTTCTCAAAACTCCTAGCAATTTCTTTAGCTCTGGGAGCTGCAATGCAATATCATACTCTCTGATGGATTCAAGATCAGGAGGAACCGGGCAAGAGGAAGATAAGGAATTCTGTAGCTGGTCCTTGTACAGCCAGCTATCCCTTTCGAACCTTTCAACAGAGTGATTTTCAGTAAAAGGCGAAGTTTCTTGTGAATGTAATGAACAGTTAATGGAAAAAACTCGTTTGAAACTAAAAGAATTGGATTTTCTTGATTGGGTTTTCGTAGTTGAACAGGAAGCAGAACAAGATGCAGAAAAAGAAGGGATTCTGGTTACAAGAGCCATTGTAATGGAAAAGGAAATGGCCTTAATTTGAATAGGCAAATATTATGCCTTTACAGGCATTTGTGAACCTGTACGTGGAGAAGGGATAATACAGAGTTTGGGTTTGAATTGGAAACTTGTGTCACCCTTTTTGAGCTCCAGGGGTTGATGAGAAGGCAATTTTTTCAGCAGCTTTTGGGGTTTTGATAGAGACGTGTTGGTCTTTTGTCCGCCCTCAGTGGGCTGCTAAAGATTGTTTTTTTTTTTTGTTTGTTTGTTTTTTTTTTTTTTTTTTCGCTTTTTTTTTGGGAAATT
>CAIGRN010045130.1:0-14798 GCA_903798345.1 Fraxinus anomala
TTCTCATTCTCTTACTCATTTTCAATCATACATTTTTTAATAAAATAAATTTTTTTGTTACATCAATAACTTTTTATTCTTTTTCAATCATATATTCCCCATCACATCAACAATAAAAATGTATTTTTACTCCCAAAATGTGCACCAAATAGGGCTTAGTTTTTATTTTCCTTCCATTGAGATAAACGCGACTACTTTTTAGTTTCCTTAGCTCAGAAGATTTCTCAGCGAGAAGAAAAGGGAATAAATAAATAAATGCTGATTTAAAAAAATGAAATAAATTATTTTCCATAATATTAATCCTCTGCTTCCTCATTCAATCACTACAAGTACGTGCAGTCCACAACTACTTTGTTTCCATTCAACTCCCATTCCTGATTCCTCACAGTTTGTTACAGGGAGAAAAATGGTAGCTTAGTTATGATTTAGTATAAGCTAATCGTCGAATTTCAATTATATATTTTTCAATAAAATAATTTTTTTCATTATATCAATAACTTTTTATTCTTTTTTAATCATATATTTCTCATCGTATCAACAATAAAAATGTATTTTTACTCTCAAAATGTGCACCAAAGTGGGCTTAATTTTTATTTTCCTTCCATTGAGATAAACCCGACTACTTTTTAGTTTCCTTAGCTCAGAAGATTTCTCAGCGAGAAGAAAAGGGAATAAATAAATGCTGATTTAAAAAAATGAAAAAAATGATTTTCCATAATATTAATCCTCTGCTTCCTCATTCAATCACTACAAGTACGTGCAGTCCACAGCTACTTTGTTTCCATTCAACTCCCATTCCTGATTCCTCACAGTTTGTTACAGGGAGAAAAATGGTAGCTTAGTTATTGATTTAGTATAAGCTAATCGTCGAAAAATTACTTGATTTATTGGCTTTTTCAACGTTGATTTCGATTTAATTTACTGGAATTTTCCGTTAATTATAGGGCTAAGGTTCTTCTTTTAAGTTTGGGTTTGGGTTTTAAATATAAAAAACAATTAAAGGGTTTTTGTGGGTTTGTCTGTGACGCGATTTGTGAATCTGGGCTTTTGTTGTAACTTATGGAGGCTTCTACTGTAGTGATCAAGGTTAGTTTTTTCTTCTTCTTTTTCTGTTCTTTTTTCGTTTTTAATAGTTTGATCGATTTGTATGTTCTGTATGTAGAGTTAATTATTGATTTTTTTTTTCCCTATTTCTGTAATCAGTAAGTTTTTTTTTTATACATTTTTTTAAAATTTATTATGGTCATGTTTTTAGTAGTGAAGTTTTAGTTAAATAACTCAATTGCATGCTAAGTTTGGGTGTTATCTTTCAGGCTTTGTTGTTCTCTAAGCCCCAACTTAGTTTGTAACTCATAGAAGAAAATTCGCAGGACACTTGATTTCTTTCTCTTTTGCTTGGTAAAGACAATTTCGGGGTTTAAATTTTCCTAGATATCATTTTTTTAACAATATTTTTGTTCTGGGTTTTATTATTTATCTTTTTTTAAATAAATCTGCCTGAGACGAATTTTATGTATTTATTGTTGTGCCTTAAACTGAAGCAGAGACAAATCTTGTCAAAATCCGTGCAGAATTGATCGAAATACTTGCCGAGAGACATCCCTTGTTAAGCTTTTTCAATGCTGAAGTTGTTAACTTTCCCATTTTCATGTTTGCTGATATATAATGAATGAGACTATATTTTGTTTTCATGGTCTGAAATCTTTTGTTAGATATTTGCCCAGTGTCAGTTTACTTTTTAGCTTAATTCTGTGTGTTTTCAACTCTCATTAGTCAATTGATCATTTGTTTGTACCTAGGCTTGTATAATCTCAATTGCCTTGATTATTAATGTTGGTACTATTGTGACATTTCTACAGGTCAAGTACGGGGATACACTCAGGCGCTTCATTGCCAAAATTATTGATGAGGGACTGAATTTCAATATAGAAGGACTAAGAATACGTATATTTTCCCTTTTTGACTTTCCTATAGACACCTCGCTCATGCTGACTTATATTGATGAAGATGGTGATGAGGTTGCACTTGTTGATGATGATGATCTGCGTGATGTGATGAGGCAGGCCCTGAACCCCTTGAGGATTACTGTGAAACAAGCTCGTTCAAGTGGAAATTTCCCTCCCTTGTCTCGAGTTCAGACACCCTTTCAGAATCTGAACCCTAATATCTCCGAAATATTGAAATCTGTGCCGGAACCTCTACAGGAAACTGTAAAGAGGCTATTGATTGAGTTGGGATCAAAAGTGTCTTCATCTGTGCCAGGTATAGCCGAGCTTGTTGATCACTTTTCCAACAGGGGTTTGTCCTACCTTGATCAGCTTTCTGATTCCCAACCTGGAGTGCAGCGTAATACCCAGATTGAGGTTTGTGAAAGTACCACAGATACTGAGCATTGGAATTCCTCCATGGTTGATCCATCGACATCGAAGGTCCTGTCAAGCATGGGACCAAATGAGCGACCTTTGAAATACCATGAGAGCTCAGCAAAATACATACCTCAGACAAACCCAGAAAAAAATGAGGTCAAATTAGGGACTGTAAAAGGAGGTAGCATGGAGGCCTCATCTTCAAAAGCACCTGAAGCTGTGAATGTTTATGTTGGCAACCCTTCCGTTGATTCTCTATGTGAATCAGTAGGCATGGATCCTAAACCGAGCGTTGTTCCTGTCTCTTCTCTCTCACAAGAAAAATGCTTTGCAGGAACATCCAGTGCTGATACAACTGAGAAGGTTTCTTTGACACCTTCAAATTACTCATCTGATGCACAAAAGCCTGTTACGGCTGGGCTGCAGTTATTTCGATCGAAGAGTGCCAAAATGAGTGCTCCAACTAGTTATCCCGATGGCAGTATAAAATATGTATTTCATGATGGTGTTTGGATGGACCCTAGTCTTGTGAATCAAAGTCCATTTTCGGCAGTACCTGTTGGAAATGACTCTGCTATCCCACCACATTCTGCTTCTCAAAGGAGGAGCATTAGACAAAATGATGGCACTGGGAGTGTCTTCCATCGGGGTGTTCGTTGCGATGGTTGTGGGGCCTACCCTATAACTGGACCCAGGTTCAAGTCAAAAGTGTGAGACCCCAACCTAATAAGTTTTCTGATCAATTTACAATTTAGCTGTTATAAGGGATCCCCAGAGACTCACCTATTCAGTTTGTTTCTGCAGAAAAGAGGATTATGATCTCTGCAGCATCTGCTTTGCGGAAATAGGAAATGATACCGACTACATCAGAATGGATCGTCCAATATCTTATCGACACCCCTTGTTTAAAAAGGGGTTGCATGGCCTTGTGTGTATAACCATTTCTTTTTGTTTCTTAATAAGCATTAGTCTCGCGTATGCCCATTCTATTCTATTTTTGACTGTGCTGCTCTTGTTAAATTTTCCCATTGCAGCATCCCAGGGATCGGGCTGAATTTCTTTCACAGGCTATCAGGGGTTGCAAGGTTAAACCAGGTATACCCAAGTTTGATAGTCGCTTCATTCAGGATGTGAATGTCATAGATGGTACTGTGGTGGCCCCTTTAACTCAATTTACCAAGATTTGGCGGATGAGAAACAATGGTACGGTAGTGTGGCCCCGGAGAACTCAACTTGTCTGGATTGGAGGAGACAAACTAAATAAATCACTTGCTATTGAATTAGAGGTTTGTCATCTTTATAACATTAGTATCGTTTCTAATAACTCTTAGTTCTTTTCTATTTTTTCTTTTGAGGCTGGTCAGAGTCTTATTCCTCTCTGCATGTTTGTAGGCCTACTTGCTCGTTATGAATTGTTTCTTATTTTCCGTTTTCACTTAGTTTTCGTCTTCTAAATGGAAAGGTAACTGGATTGACATGAAAGGGAAACTTAGATTATACATTTTGTCTCTCATTTTTTACTTATAGATGATTAAACTTTTCTTATCGTTTTTTATTTTTGGGTCTGTGAGCTAATGGTGTCACCTTGTTTATCTGCTAAATAATTTAATGGACTGTTCTTAATTCATAATGAGATCAATGCAATGTCAGGTTCCTGTGGCTGGTTTACCAGTAGACCATGAGCTAGATGTTGCAGTTGATTTTATTGCTCCTGAGATTCCAGGTCGGTATATCTCACATTGGAGGATGGCCTCCCCTACTGGCCAAAAGTTTGGACAACGTGTTTGGGTTCTCATCCATGTATGGCAAGTTTTGTTAACAAAACTATTTACTGTAGTTAATGTTTTACTTTCTACTGAGTACATTTCGGCAATCCCTTTGCGTTCTGTAGGTCGATGCTTCTGTCAAGGAGCCTCTACATGAAAGAGTCCGTGACTTGAATCTTAATTTTCCTCCTCCAACCAATGGCTTAACTAGTCCTGAAATTATAAATATGGATCTAGAACCCATGGTGGAGGACCGTCACCCTGCGCCCATTAACTCCAATGACAACATGGAAGTGAGTGAACCAATGGTTGATGTGCAGCCAAGCAATGAGCACGAGAAGAGGTTCCCCATTGATGATAGCTTGTTGTTTGGAAGTGTTGCTGTGTCGAACTCTTTGCCTTCGGCACCTCCATCTGTTTTGTATCCTGTTAATGATCTCTATGAGGTAGTAGCCCCTTTACCTTCTCAAGCTCCACCTCTTCCTGAGGTGCCTCCCCCTCTTGAAAATGCACCCCAATCAGTATCAGAAACGATTGAAATTGAGGAGAAACTACTTGGGGAACTTGAAGCAATGGGCTTCAAACAGGTTAATTTGAACAGGGAGATTTTGAGGAAGCATGAATACGACTTGCAGGAAACAGTGGATGATCTCTGTGATGTTTCTGAGTGGGATCCTATTCTCGAGGAGCTTGGGGAAATGGTGAGTTTTCAATTTCTTTTCATTTCGCCCATGTCCCTAATTATTTGTTGTGTATTCTTACCTTATTTGGTTTCTTTGGGTTGTTGATGCAGGGTTTTTATGATACAGAACTGAACAAGAAACTGCTGAAGAAGAACAATGGAAGTATTACGCTCGTGGTTATGGAACTTATTGCTGAAGAGCAGTAGTATCTCTAAATAAAAGGTCCAATATCACCCCCATATATTAGTATATAAATGCTATAAATAAATGTAAGGATGCTAGGAACTCTTTATGATGCCTGTTGATCGTGTGTGGCTGGGAGTTTTTAGGCATGTTTTGAATCTCCCAGACTCTTGTCGGAGCTATGTGCAGTGAACTTGCCTAGTGGTTCTTTATATATCTGATGTTATTTATACCTAGTTATTGCTACATGGTGTTCTTTGGCTTTGACCTTGTGCTTGAAGTTTGTTAATCTGAATATGAAATCAATCGATATGCTCAAGTTCCAGTCATAAAGAGATTATAATGAGATACAAGACAATAAACATATAAATGAACTTAACAACTGTCCCTTTGTTGACCCAGTAGTAGTTCACCAGAAATCATTGCAAGAACACGACCCATCTTTGAAGTGGTGGAAACGGTTCCTGTCTCTGATTATGATTTCTCTATCATAAACATTCGATATAACTTTTGTTGCATTGTGACAGTCTCTGCATATTCTTAGATTTTTTGATACCCTGATTGCAGCTCCAGGGGAAGTCCTGATAAGGCCAAAAGCAATGGCCAGTTTCTCACTATGATGCGAAATTGAAACTTCTTTGTCATGTCCATCAGCATCTAGTCTTGCATCTGCAATGTTAGGCACATAGCCAGCCAGCTTAATATGCTCGACCATATCCTCTGTTGCTCTATATATCTTGTCCAACTCCTCGTGCCCTTTATCTTCAGCCAAAAGCTCGTGGATGATACCATCCAATTCTATGTAGCTGCATCCAGGGTTCTTTTTAATTTTGAGCACTTTCATCTCATTTCTCAAACTTGTAGCGTCGTCTGATCTGCCTACTGATGCATATAGATTAGAAAGTAGTATATAATCTCCACTATGTGCAGGTTCCAATCTAACTGCATTCTTCAGTGATTCCTCCCCAATTTCAACATGCTTATGAACTCTACACGAGGCCAGCAAAGTTCTCCATATTACAGCATTTGGTTTAATGGGCATGTTCTTTATGAACTGATACGCTTCTTCAATCAACCCTGTTCGTCCAAGCATGTCGACTACACAACCATAATGCTCAATTCTTGGTTCGATGCCAAAATCTCGGCTCATACTTGCAAATAAGCCCCTACCCTCATCCACTAAGCCTGCATGACTACAAGCACATAGGACGGCGATGAAAGTCACATCATTTGGCACCACATTCTCTTTCAGCATCAAATTGTAGAATTCGAGAGCTCTTTTCCCTCGCCCATCATTAGCTAGACCTTGAATTAGCACCGTCCATGACCACACATTTCTCGAAGGCATTACTCTGAACACGTCAATCGCATTATCCACGCACCCGCATTTTGCATAAAAATCAACTAACGCCGTCCCTAGTGTGACTGTAAGTTTCAAATTGTTCTTTATGTAAGAATGAACCCATTTTCCAGTTTCTAGAGCTCCAAGGACGGCACAAGAAGAAAGCACGCTAACCATTGTCACCTCATTTGGTTCCACATTAGTCTTTTGCATCTCATGGAAGAGAGCAAGTGCCTCCTTGCACTGATTGGCTTGACTATAGCCCGAGATCATTGCACTCCAAGCAACGACATCCTTTGTACATAGTTTATCAAACAAACCGCTAGCAATATCCACACGGCCACACTTTGCGTACATATCAACAAGTGAAGTAACCAACTTAGCATTCTTCATTAGTCCGTTCACCTCTACATACTCGTAAATCCACTCTCCCAAGTCCAAATCCCTGACCCTCCCGCAAGCTGTCAAAACACTAATCAACGTCACTTCATTAAAACCAATATTCATTTCGACCATTTTCCGGAACAACCCAATAACTTCTTGCCAATAACCACCTCTAACATATCCCGAAAACATCGCGTTCCATGTAATTGCGCTTCTTTTAGTCATTTCATCAAACATTTGACGCGCCAAATTAACTCGACCACAACTAGCATACATAAAAACCAAAGCATTCTCAACAAACTCTTTAGAACCAAACCCATTTTGCAATTTCAAAACATGGGTATGGATTTGTTCACCTTCCCTCGAAGCTCTAAGCCTTGAACAGGCTTTCAAAATTGAAGGAAACGTAAACTCGTCAGGTTCCACCACGTGTTCGATCATTTGTCTGAACAAAAGAATTGCCTTTTCAGGCAATTCCTTCTTCGTATATCCCCTGATCATTACATTGTAGGCCGACGATTCAGGCTTTTCGAGTGCACAGAAAATGGATTCGGCATATTCAATGGTTGCATCGGAGACGAGGAGAGTGGCCGATTCGAGGAGGGGTTCAACCACGGACGGGTGGTGGACGATTCGCGTTTTAATGAGATGGGCGTGTACTTGATTGAGATCTCTAGTGGTCTTGCATTGTTCAAGAATTAAGGTTTTTGGGTTTTGTGGGAAGTGAGTGATGACAGTTTTTGTCGTTAAGGTCTTGGCGGGAAAGGTTGAAAGAGTTAGAGCCATTTGTGTGGTTGAAACAAGAAATGGGCTAGTGTTTGTGCCTTTTCTTTTATATGTAAAATCTCTTCTTTAGTTCTTTAGTTGATGCCACCAAAATTGTATTACTTGCTCGAGATGAAAATTACGAAATATTCAACCTCTTGGTTCATCATGGAGTCCAATTAGCATAACAAATTCTCTTTTAACAATTTTGATAAAGTACAGAAAATCAGGTCCAACTATCTCAACTCTTATCTTCCCCGACCCAACCAAAAAACATTGATCTTCCAAAATGCAATATGTAAATTGCAAATATGAGGATTGCGTAATAATTCGTGAGCTTGTATACTTCTCCCTTAAATAACGAATAGATTTTAGACATTTCATAAATGTATTAGGTTGTCCTAATATTCTTATGTTTATAAAAGATATTAAGGACTCATTTTCTTTGAGACACAAATTGTGAGATAGTGTTTAACCTACAAGGGCGAGTGAACGTAGCTCACAATGTTGAGAGTGAACCACTATAAATTAGTTTTGTGATTTCGTTTTGCTTCATATACTCTTATAATTTGTGATACGGCTTATACCTATGACATTGCACTAATATAATTTGGCCTCATAGCAAAAACATAAAGCTATTTTCCCTGAAGTAGTAATATATATTATCCTAGTGTGTTAATGGCACAATAATTTATCTCTTTTATTCCCTCACAAATTATTATATTCGAGACTGATTAAAGAGAGAGATTCTGATTCAAGAACTGGCCAAAGAGCACTATCTCAAATAGAACATATTCTTAAAATCATCATACATATGATTTGCAGATTTACTGAAAGTCCTGCAGGACAAGAGGGGCTAGTTTGGGCAGAAAAATGAGCAAAAACTATGATCACCATAGCAGTCTTCGGCCTCAAACTACGTCAAATACCGATTGCAAAGAACGCCTACTATGATCCCCAATGTCCCTCAGTACCCGAATGTCCACGAGTTTCTTAACAATAACGCCACCTAGGTAGAAACACACGAGAATCGTGCCCTATTGAAATCGACAAAATTGAAAACAACAAGGTTCGTGAGGAGAAAAGCATTGATATGGAAGCCGATTGTTTCATCTCAGAAAAGCACAAGAGCTTTGAATTATGCAAATGGGAAACCTTTAAGGCGTATTAAAATCAAATCATATAGGCAGGCATAGTTACATACTATCTTAATGATGTAACTTCTATGCTAAGCTTAGTACAAATAAGATGCCTGTCTTTTCTTTAAGTTCTCCTTTTTTCTGATATTCTAGGGTATAAAACTTTCCCCAATACAACCATGCTTGATGTACATATTATTTGACAGCTTCATTGACAATTCTTTCATTAGACAGTTTAAAAAAAAAAGTAGATTTTTCATCCAATAAAATATTGCTAACACACTTTTCTGTCGACAACGTGGTAAAAAGTAAGATACAAATAGAAAAATCCTCACCAAGGGTTCACTGTCTCACGATTGATAGGTTCAACTAACCGTGCTGGATGTGTTAAGGACACGGACCACCCATGCGGACCACCCATATGGCCACAAAGCTTGACATTAGCGCACGCATAGGACTTTGGATGGTATAGTGCAACAATACCTGCATTTGATACGTGCACATTTGATAGTATGAGCCACACAACTTATGGCAATCCTGCTGGACCACATAGGTAGGCGAAGTTTGCTACGTCGTGACTCAATTATCCCTAGTCATGTTCGGTACTATCAAGTCCAACCAATTGAACATTAGCTTGTATTATCATGTCTCAAGCAAAATTGCATGATTTCTTCCATTTTCAAGATGAAATAGCACTCAAAAGGTAATTCGCAAAATGTTCTTTTTTCATTTTCACTTTGACAAGTAGGGTGAAAATGAATAGGCTTCACCTTCCTCAAAATTGAAATTATATGTAATTAGAAAGCAAAACTAATAAAATCACACTATAAAAACTTACTAATCTAGCAAATCATCTTCATTAAATCTCCTAGAAGACGTTCTATTGAACAAATTCCTCAAACTATTCGAGCTCTCTTTTCGCCTTTTCGCAGCAGAATTTTGTTCATCCAATGCAGAAAATGGATTTTCCAACAGTAGTCCAGTTTCCAATCTTTTAGACACTGTCACAATCTCATAAGAATCCCAAAGTGACTGCCCAAAATCCCAAGATTTTACACAGTCTTTTCTTGAATACACACCCGTTGCTTCAAGCTTGAACCTAGTTGGTTTGTTCTTGAAATTCAACCTGCGGGCATCGAATTCCGAGGTTTCTGTTTTTGAACTGCTGGAATGGCCATGCCATGCTTGAGCCACAGCCTTGAGGATTTCAACTTCAGATTCATTTTCAGATTTCTTCATAGTTTTTTGGCCTTAAGGAAATTGTTTATGGGCCCTGATATTTTGATTGTTTTCTTGGGGAAAATTTGAACCTTTTGTTGGTGCTGTGATGAGGTACTAAGAATTGATGATAATTTCCTCTCAAAGTCATGGGATTAAAAGAAGATGAGTGGTTCATGGGATAGGAGAGGGAATGTAGAGATATAGATGGTTTTATTTGTCTTATTTTTTGAAATAATTGAGAGTGAAAAAATAAATTAACAATGCCATGCAAAGTAATAAACAAAAGGAAAAACGCGAGAATTCGCAGTGCAAAGTGAGGCATGTTGAAGATAATTTTAAATGCTTAAATTTAATTTAGATCGATTGATTCGATTGAAAAACTAGTGAATCGACTGCAAATCTGGTATGAATATCTCTAGTAGACACTCGCGAAGATCATAAACCTTGAAAATCATGTGATTTCTACAGTATAGTTCCAACCCAATTCAAGGGTTTGTTATGAACAATTTAAAACCTTTACGTTTGAGTTGTTTAACCAATTATGATTGAATTAGTAACCTTGTAATTTATCTCTTTGCTCGGGTCAATGTCCAGATCGAATCTCAAAACTGTGGGTTCAACACAATAAACCCCCCTTTATTTCTTATTTTCATTTTATTTTTTACATTATTCAGCTTAGTATAGAATTCCTAGCTTCAACAAACTAAACATTACGTTCCCATGGGAAGTTTAATTGGGCCTTAGCCCAAGTTAAAAATGGATGGGCTGTATTTACCAAAAGGCCCAATCAAGTTTTATTTTCAAAACAAGTGGGATCCACATGAATTGTCTTTCACTCAACGTCTGATCTCGTGTGTTCTAAAATGAGCCCACATAGTACTTTCTAAAGAAAGGCGTGCAATGAAGCTTCGCCTTTTTCGAATTAAACGTGTTATTCCATAGATGGGCCGAGGCCCGAAAGTAACTAGCCTGGAAGTAATGTTTCAGTGCGACTCACGTAAGGTGCTTCCCGTGGTTCTTTCCATTTTCAAAAAACATGAATACTCCCATGTTTGGCTTATGTTTCTAAAATTTTTAATAATTTATATCCACATATTTCAAGGAATACACAAATACTAACCACTTATCTATTATTTATTTCTATTTTTTTTATAATTTAAACTTTTTTTATAATCACTTTCCAAACATAATAGTATCTTGCGTTAAAATTTGATAATTTATCTTAAAATGTCAACTTTATTAAGAGGGATAGTACACATTTTTACTGAGATTTATTCCTATGTTTCGCATTACGTGAAAAAACTATTAAGTTGAAGCATGAAAACATATCCAAAATATGATGATAATGAGATAAAAGCCATTGTTTGGTTCAATTAAAAAGTTAATTAAAATCTAAGTTAAATTCAACAATTAATCTTAACTGCACATTTCATAAGATCTATATCTTTTCAACTACATATTTCATCAAATTTAATCAAAATCTACTAAAAATCTAATTTTAATCCAACCCAAACATGGGCTTAGTCTCTAACGTCAATTAAGTTGTATATATTAAAACCCTTTTAAGAGGTAAAATTCAAAGACCATAGAAAAAGAACCTTTTAAGAGGTAAAATTCAAACAACTGCAGAGAAAAAGAGCCTTTCGAAGAGTGGGATATATACTTTAAAAAAGAGGACCAGCTTTAGGGCAAAACCAAAAGAATTCACCTTCTCCATTTCTTTCTTTGCAGCTCCTTTCACTGTCCTGTGGAAACGTGCCCAACTCAATGGACATTAAAGAAAAAATATCTGCATGCGTGAATATAAGATTAGGGGCTCTAAACTATGCGTGCTCCACAATATTTCCACTATATATATATATATATATATATATATAGTGGATTCGGGAGTAGTAAAACTCCACCAATGCCAATATATGTTATTCTTCGAGGTTTGTTTTTTAAAAATCTTTTTTACAAGGTAAATCTAATAGAGTACAAATTTCAAGAAAAATACTTAGCCAAATTTTCGCTCCGTGAAGCGACACTAATATGGAACACCTGATATTGTAATCTAGTATCTTTATGCATGAAGATAATCAATTCTGCGGTTGTGGCTGGATTCTATTGTGGGTTTTTTACCACATTATCAATAGGGAACTCTTATCTCTTCCATCTTCAAGCTCGGGTTATGGAAGAAGTAACCGAAAACAAGGTATCAATAACAGCTGGTTTTATTATAGGAAAATTCATGATGACTCTTCCATTTCCACTACCCCGGAGGATTTTTCGAGCGCTGACTTTAAAGATATTGTGTTTCTTTGGTGGTAAGAAAGGTGAAATAACAGTGGAATATCGATAAAATTTCATGCATGCTAGCAAGGGGAATCAAGCACTCCTGGTCCGATCACTAGTTCTTGTAATTTGCAAGTCAGCTGCTTTTCTACTATAATGAATTGTACTAGAATTAAAGTGTGATATATCCTAGAATATGTATCAAAAGTTTGTTTGAGTCGAATTTATGTTATCTTGTTATCTGTATTTGAGCTTGTTGAAGCATTGAATTTAAAAGTTTAAACTGTTAAATAAGAAGATATAAGTATTGCCTTCAATATGCTCCTCACATGTTTTTTTCATTAAACCCTAATTAATACGTGCAGAATTCATTTGAATGAGCTGCAGCAAGACTTGGAGATATTTGTTTACTCTGATATCATGT
The DNA here is from genome assembly GCA_903798345.1 of Fraxinus anomala. Classification (NCBI taxonomy): domain Eukaryota; kingdom Viridiplantae; phylum Streptophyta; class Magnoliopsida; order Lamiales; family Oleaceae; genus Fraxinus; species Fraxinus anomala. The sequence goes on from CAIGRN010045130.1 coordinate 12,548, forward strand.
TGAATTACTTGACTTAAATTGTCTATGAAACTAGTTTTCTCTTAAATTCTTCAGATGCATTGTAAAAAGATGATTATGCATTAAATTATGTAAAAATGTCGACTTTTTTCTTCTTTTTATTTTTTTTTCTTGTTTTTGCAATTCTTGATCTAAATTCTCAAGTATGAATGGCTTATAATTCGATATGATGGATTTTCTATTTACCTATATACTTTTTTACTTTTCGATTATTTATTGCAGAAAAAGAATAGTAATATTGTCTGCTGACTCCTAAAAGAAAAGAGCTTTTGTTTGGATATATTTTCTATCGTGAATCTCTTTATTATATTTTAGGGATAATGATAAAGTACTTATTACTATTGTCACTAGCTTGACAAATCTTTGTAAACGGTGCTTAGTTTTATCAGGGCATCATTAACGTTACACTTTATACTATTAATGTGTCGTTCAAAAAAGTTAAATGACTTCTTCAATTATTTTTATTGGTAATCGGTGTCGAATAAGTGAACAATTAAAGTTGCATTAGATTGACCTCAAGATAAAACTTTATCATGTCTTATAACATGAATCCTCAAGTCTTCTTTGAGTCGGAACAACAATATATTAATTGAAGTGGAAAAAGAAAATGGGGAATGGGGAGCCATTTTTGACAATAAGAATTTATGAGGAAGTTAAAAGTGGAAATTACATAAAAATCAAACATTTAGTTTTACCTTTTTAAAAATCAGGTCTAAAGTTTACTTTTTTAAAAAATCAAGTACTATATTAAAACTCTAATTGATAATCTAATTTATCAATTCCCGTCTCCACCCCTAATTTATCATTCCCGTCTCTTCCTCTTCTCTCTCCTCTCCTCCCTTCTCCCTCTCCCTTTTCCTCCCTCTCCCTCGCAGTAGCGTCGCGACACTACCGTTCACAGCGTCGAGGTTTATCATTCCCGTCTCCTCCCCTTCTCCCTTCTCCCTCCCCCTTTTCCTCCATTTCCCTCGCAGCAGCGTCACGACGCCGGCAGTAGCGTCGCGACACTATCGTTCACAGCGTCGAGGCGCTGCTACTGTTCACAGCTTCGCGACGCTGCTGTGACCGGTAGCGTGTTGAGACGCTGCCGATCACAGCAGCGTCGCGAAGTTGAGGGAATCTGAGAGGCGGCGGATATGTGGGTGTGTAGCGGATCTCAGTGTGTGTGGCTGTAGCAGCGGATCTCTGTGTGTGTGGCGGATATATGTGTGTGGCTGTTGTTGGTAGCGGATATGTGTGTGTGGCTGTTGGCTGTTGTTGGTGTGTGGTTGTGTGTTGGCAAATCTGTTGTTGGTGGTTTGGGCGGATCTGTGGTGGTTTGGGTGTGTGGCTGTGTGTTGGCAGAGCTGTGATCAACTAATTTTGAAATCTGTGACCAATGAATTAATTGTGACTTAGAAATTTTTTGAACTGTGACCGTAAAATAATTTGTGACGTATAAAAATTATTATTTGTGACTGAAAAATAATATGTGACTAACTAAATTGTAAATCTGTGACCTATTGTATAAATTGTCGGAATTAGAATAACCATCGGAACGGTCACCGAAATAGCCGTCGGAATCGGAGCAGTCGTCGGAACGATCGTATGAATAGTCGTCAGAATAATTGCCAAAATCGGAGTAGTCGCTGAAACGGTAACCGGAGAAGAGTGGTGGCTGGAACGGTCGGCGGAATGGTAGGGGTGGTGGAGGTGGAGTGAGTTAATTATATTATATTAGAATTAAATATTTAATAAATTTATTTAATAATTAATTAATAAAATATATTTAATTAATAAATAAATACCTGATTTTTATATTAATTAAATTTAAAATCTGANCTGATTTTTATATTAATTAAATTTAAAATCTGATTTTTGAATTGTGCATAGTTAATCCCTTAATTGTGAATTTTTCCCAAGTTAAAAACCTTATGACACGGGAGAAGAGAATAGTACAGCCTCAAGGCGAAGAGTTCCTTTTTTAAGGCCTGACAAATTTTTTATTATAGGCCCATTCGAGGTAAAATTCGGCTTACTTATGAATTAAAATTTGGGCCACTACCTGTCTTTGCAAATTTGCTTTCCATCACAAACTGTTGTGCTCCCTATACATAATTATTTAAATATATATGATGTGTTGAGATATGATTGTATTAGAATTTCTTCAACCAAATAAAAGAAACACTTTTTCACTCTCTTTTTGACACCTCATCTATATGTAAATCATTATATAACTCCTTATGTACAATTA
>CAIGRN010045138.1:0-10487 GCA_903798345.1 Fraxinus anomala
TGTCGGTTCCTCATCGCGTGCGACATCAGGCTGCCGTGCGTGATTTTGCTGCTTCCGGGGACTCTGCTGCCCATTCAAGACATTTTGTGGCTCCAAATATAAATGGGCTCCCTACCATAAATGGGCTTTCAAATTATCGTGGCCCAATTGATGGAACTCCTCAAACCCGCGGCTCTTTCATTTATAGGTTCCAAATCCACCCATCAATCTAATTTTACACCATGGATTATTGATAGTGGTGCAACACACCGTATTGCCAATTTGCCTTTAAATAAATTACATGCTACACAACCGTCTTTTATTTGCCTTCCCACGGGTGCTCATAGTCCTGCATCCTCTACGGGTGATATTTCCCTATCTCCTAATCTTAATCTTTCTAACGTTTTATCCATTCCCGAATTTCAATTTAATTTATTATCTGTTAGCCAATTAACGAAATCTCTTAATTGTGTTCTCTTTTTTTCCCACTTTTTGCACCTTTCAAGACCTAACTACGAAGACGCTGATTGGCATGGGTGAAGAGCGTAACGGACTATATTACTTCAAACATACTCCATCAATTGTTTACCAGGCATTAAGTCATATCTCGTTTACTTCATGGGATCAATGTTTGGGTCACTCCTCTTTACATAATATTTTGTATTTTATTTCACGTCCGCAAGTTATTGATCATTGTGAACCTTGTAGTCGTGGAAAACATACTCGTTTACTTTTTAAATTAGTCACTAATAAGAGTTTGATGCCTTTTGAACGCATTTTTGTGATATTTGGGGTGGTTACCACACTGCTTCTCTCTCTGGTGCTCATTATTTTTTAACCATAGTCTTCGTGCTTTTTTTTGTTATGATTCGGACTCAATTTAATTTCAACATACGTCACATACGTACTGAAAATGGTTCTCACCGCTACATATCTCATCAATCGCATTTCATCATTATCTATACTTAATATTTCTCCTTTTCAGCGTCTTTACAACGTGCACCTCAGTATGATCATTTACGTGTCTTCAGTTGTCTTTGCTATGCTCATACCTTCTCTGCGCGCCGTGATAAGTTTCAACCTCAGGCTCATCCTTGTGTTTTCTTAAGATATCCTTCCTCTCATCGTGCATATCGGGTTTATGACCTAGAGAGCAAAAGGGTTATCCTATCTAGGTACGTCACGTTCCTTGAACACGTTTTCCCCTTCCAACTGTTAACACAACCTTCTCCATCACCTCTGGTCTTGCCCCTTCCCATACCTGACCACCTAATTCCATCATGGGCACCATCCCCTTCTCCACAGCCTCTCTCCACACCCCATTCTCCTCGCCCTCGTCTTACTATACAACGCCTTACTCGTCTTACATACTATATATGTCCTACCTTACAGTCTACTGCATCTGTTACTTCTTCTCCTGTTGTAGTCACATCTTCAGGTACAGTTCATCATCTCTCTCATTTTGTCTCTTATAATAATCTTTCCCCTAATCATTTTACTTTTTTTTTTATCTACCCTCACACAATCCTCTAACCCTACTCGTTACTCCCAAGCTGCTAAGCATTCCCATTGACGTGATGCTATGCAGGCGGAGATTTTGGCACTTGATACTAATAATACTTGGGTTCTTACACCACTTCCTCCTAGTAAGAAACCTATTAGTTGTAAGTGGGTCTTCAAACTAAACTCCATGTGGATGGTTCCATTTAATGGTATAAGGCTCAGTTGGTAGCCAAGGGTTACACTTAGGTAGATGGCCTTGATTATCATGATACTTTTGCCCCTGTAGCCAAACTTGTTATTGTTCGTTGTGTATTGGCCATTGCCGCAACCCGTAATTGGCATTTCCATCAACTTGATGTCAATAATGCTCTCCTTCATGGCGATTTACATGATGAGGTCTACATGACGCTTCTTCCCAAATATGGTTGAGAGGGGGAGACTTGTGTTTGTCATCTCCTTAAATCTCTTTATGGTCTTAAGCAGGCATCCCGTAATTGGTACTCGAAGCTCTCCTTTGTTTTGCTATCTGATGGTTTTACTCAATCTGCGATTGATCACTCACTTTTTACTCGGACCGTTGGCTCCTCTTTTACTGTTATCCTTGTCTATGTTGATGACATTTTGGTCGCAAGGAATGATCTCTCTGCCATCACTGCTCTCAAAACTTTCCTTGATGATAGGTTCAAAATCAGGGATTTAGGCACAATGAAATACTTTCTTGGTCTTGAGATCACTCGGTCATCACTTGGTATTTTTGTCAACCAAAGAAAATATACTTCGGACATCCTCGCTGATTCTGGCTATTTGGGGTCACAGCCTGCTACTTTTTCCATGGATCAGAATTTGAAACTTACTCCCGACGATGGAAATCCTATCTCTGATCAGAGTTCATACCGACGATTAGTGGGTCGGCTCATATACCCCACTATCACTCGGCCAGATATCTCATTATTTGTTAATATGTTGAATCAATTTATGCAAAACCTACGGGATTCTCATCACGAAGCTACCCTTCATGTTCTGCGTTACCTAAAGAGCTCTTTAGGACAAGGCCTATTCTATTCTGCTCAGTGTGATCTCTGACTTTCTGCATACTCGGATTCTGATTGGGCAAGCTGTCCTACCACTCGTCGCTCCACGATTGGGTTTTTCATTCTTCTTGGCGCCATCCCATCTCTTGACGAACAAAAAAATAGGCTGTTATTTCTCGTTCGTCTGCTGAAGCTGAATACCGAGCAATGACTGTCACCGCCTGTGAACTTGTCTGGCTCAAATCTCTTTTGCATGACCTTGTTGTTCTTCATCCGCAACGTATTTTGCTCTACTGTGATAATGAAGCTGCTCTCCATATCACACGCAATCCTATTTTTCATGAAAGCACTAAACATATTGAAATTGATTGCCATTTTGTATGTGAGAAATTTCTGTCTGGGCTCATTATTCCTACACGTCTCCTCCAAGCTCCAACTGGCTGACATTCTCACCAAAGCTCTTGGGAAGGATCCATTTCACCATTTCACACTCAAGTTGGGCATTACGGACCTTCATGCTCCAACTTGAGGGGGAGTATTACCGTATTTAGAGATTTAGAGATATTATTTCCTTTGTCACATATATTGTATATATTCATTCCTAGATTAGTTTGGTTTCGTATTATTCTTAATCTCATATGTATTATAAATACCAATGTATAGTGAATAATAAATTAACGAGAAATACTTCATTCCAATACCTAAACCTAACAAGAATCAAAATTGCAGATGGAGATAAGGCCATCAGGAGAGACGATTTGATCAAATCGGATTCCTCTCTGAGTTTGAAAGGGAATCTTTTCGACAGTTGAGGAATGAGTGGTATCACGAAGGTCTCGCTTGGAGGAAAAATAATAGTAGACATTGAGATGGCGTCAAACACGGATAGAGAAGTGAAGAAGAAGATCGTAGATTGCAAGTATGGACGAGGATGTAAAAGCTTCGTTAGGGTTGTGAATTGGATTGTGGATTGTGGCTAATTGAAATGGATCTTAGGTTGTGCTAATTGAAATCGATCTTGGGTTGTGGGTAATTGAATTGAATTGTGTCTTTTAATAGGTCGGATTCACTTTTTGCAATGGTTCATAAACATTGCTCAAAAGTGAATCGTTTCGCAACGGTCGATGAACGTTGTTAAAGACTATATATTAAGAGTTTCAACAACAGGCATTGAACTTTGCTGTTGAACCAGATTTTAACAATATTTAGAAAAACATTACAAACAATGAAACTTTTAGCAACATTCAAACAATGTTGCAAAAAATGAAATTTTTCACAACAGTCATTCAACGTTGCAAATAGCTATATATTCAGAGTTTCAGCAACTGTACTTAACGTCACTATAGAACCAGATTTTAACAACATTCCAAAAACATTGCAAAAAATAAAATTTTTCGCAACACTAAAAAAAGTTGCGAAATGCGACATTAGCAACATTCATTTAAAACATGTTGCCAAAACTCAATTATATTAATCAATGGCAACATTCACATATTAAAATGTTGCAATAAACCTCTTTAACAACAATCAATTAACGAATATTGTCTTTTTAATATTGCAAAATGTCATTTTTATTGTAGTGAATATATTAAATATCACATCAAGTGATAATTATCTTTAGACGATTATAACCCTACTACAATTCAATTATTTTAATAATATCTTACTTTTCGTTTGTCAATATATATTTAATTTACATACTGTAATAAATACTATGATTAATTCTCAATTAATTAACATTCACATTCATTTAAGTAATATTAACTAAAATTTCACATTCACGTTCTCTATTATTAATTCTTAATTAATTAACATTCACCTTCATTTAATTAATATTAATTAGAATTTCACATTCAAGAATGTAGTTCATTATTCACGTATATGCATGCTAATTTTACTTAATTGAAAATTAAATTAATTTAATATTAATAATTTAACATTCGTCGTCAAGTATATATTCTTTGGTATTAATTCTAAATTAATTAAAATTCATGTATCATATTTGTCATTCATCTTCATTTATACATGTAGTTGTAATTCTATTCATTTATACATGTAGTTGTAATTCTAATACTTACATTCAACTATACATTTTATTATTTACGTGCATCTATAATAATTTAACATTTATTTTCAGAGACTTGTATTTCTCTCATACTTAGATCAAAAAGATAAATAGATGATCAAATATTATATTTACAGTACTTATAAAGCACTTTAGAATAACGTGCAACACACGTTTAACTCTAATTAGTTTGATAATGATGATGAAGTAAAACTTTTCATTATCATGGCTTTCCGTGACTCATGGAGCAGTACTCTATCTGTTATATTCTTTTTCATAATCCCTTTTGCATCTTCATTGTATAATATCATAAAGAAATATTTTAATTTTGAATTAGGAATGCAATTCTAGAAAATTCATAAGAATCTATATGGATACGAATTTTTTTTTTTTTTGTAAACAAAACATCGACATGCATTAATTCAAATCACTACTATTGGCATTCGACCTCCGAGATCGATAAGTACAGTTTGTTATATTCAATAAGCTTCTGCTGATATGAGTTCGAATACTTGAGGTCAGTTCGAATTGTGATATTTATTGAGGTTTGAAGGGACATAATGATTATTGGTTTTTGACACATTGTACAAACAGTCAATCAGCAAGTAGCATATGAACGATCTTACATCAGCGCCCACCATGTCTACCAATCATATGATTTAACTTCCTTCGCTAAGTAATTCATTAATTGCTGGAGACTACCCTTAAGATTAATCTCATGATGACCTGACAAGTCGAGCTCGTTAACCAATCCAAATATGCCAGTAGTGTACCTTCTCAATTCCGTATTGTAGCTGATAAGATGGAAAATGAAGGATACATGCAGATTTCTCCCTATAAAAGGAAGGAGGGAAGAAAAAGAAACGACAACACTTCCACATAAAAATATTTCTACGTTTCATATTTCAAATATCTCCTTCAAAGGGAGAAGGGATTATCGATATATAATTCTTGTAACATATAATTTACAACGTCAACAAAGCTCTTGTTTACATCATAAGTTAGCATGAATTTCGTTCATACAATTTACAACGTCAACAACTACAAATGCGGTTGACAAGAAACATGGAATACAATCAATCCAAGCAACCATATTCCCATGTCGAGTACATAAGAGCAATAGCCACAATTTACATCTCTCAACAGATACAACAAGGACGCATTGGGGCCGAATGAAATATTAGAAGCAAAGAGACTACACAACCCTTAAGGAGTCAGTTTCGGCCATGGAAATAAGGAAGCCGTGCTGTTTGGCAAAAAACGAGTCAGTCCTAAATGGCCACTACTTCCGTATCCTTCACCGGAAGTTCTGCACACGTGAGCTACCACCACCACACCTATACTACCAGGCATGTAACGATATTACAACTCAATAACTATAATTTTGAACACGAAACTAGTCAATTATAATTTGGACTTAACAACAATATATTAAAGGCCCTAAAATAATCTCTGATTTTGGAATCGATATGAAAAACAACTTTTCAGCCTCTAAATGAATAAACATCAACATGCATTAATTCAAATCTCCACAAACACAGTCGACAAGAAAAAGGGAATACCGATCAATCCAAGCAGCCATATTCCCATGTCGAGTACATAAGAGCAAGAGCCACAATTTACATCTCTCAACAGATATAACAAAGACGCATTGGGGCCGAATGAAATATTAGAAGGAAGAGACTACACAACCCTTAAGGTGTCAGTTTCACCATGGAAACAAGGAAGCCGTGTTTGGCAAAAACGAGTCCGTCCCTTAATGGCCACTACATCCGTATTCTACACCGGAATTTCTGCACACGTGAGCTGCCACCACCGCACCTATACTACCAGCCATGCAACGATTTCTTTTCCTTGCTCCTTCAAGACTTATACTACTAACATTCGATTCTTTGACTTTAATTATGACTCAATGACTATGATTTTGAACACGGAACTAGCCAATGATAATTTGGATCTAACAACATTATATTAAAGGCCATAAAATAATATCTAATTTTGGAATCGGCATGAAAAATAACTGTTCAGCCTCTAAATGAAAGAGTTTACCAAAAGTCATCTTTCTAAATTTAATTCCATTTACCGAAACTGTAATACTAACCAAAAGTTGAATAGAATTACGTTGCAGACATCGCAATCGTTAATTAAAAAGGCCACATTGTAAAGAAAAATCATTGTCAAGTTTGAGTAAAACATAAGAAAAACATTAATAGTAAAAAATTGCTGAAAGGAACAAGTCTTCGTCAATTACGCTGGAAGACAAAGACTTCGTCGCTACTCAACTCATTTATCAAGCAGTACGTAGGATCCTACATTTTTAATAAGCGTGTTTTTCAGTTTAATTATATAAAACGTCTATAACTTTTACTTAGTTATAATTATGTTTCTAACTTTTTTTTGGATAATGCTTATTGTACATAATTTATGTATATAGAAGAGTACATAATGTGATGTGGCAATCATCCGATAGTTGATGTGAAAGTGTGAGATTTGAATTAATGGTTGGATATGAGCCACGTGTAATTATATGAGCTATTATGTGAAAATTTATGTACCCCTAGTAAAGTCCCTTTTTTTTCATAACATTTTTATACTCAAAGTTCTGTTGATTAGTACATCTTATCCTTGACTATGATTTTCATCCGAAAAGTCTATGAAAAAAAGAGTAAATAGACTTATTTGCTCATTGTATTTTTAAATAAATGAATACAAAATTAAAATTAAATATTTGCATGAAAACCCATCATAAGTAAGCAAGCGATTTACTAAACATACACATAGTTACACAATACACGTAACCTATGAGACACAAATGACCCATTTCATAAAGTAAATCATACAACTCCCTATCAATGTCCATAATTGTTACAATGGTCGCAAATGACATGTTTGATAAATTTAATCATACATTACTATACTGAATGAGTCTAATTTCATTTAATATTGTATACCAAATTAAAAAAATGGAGTTTGAGTAAAGATCTTTGAATTTTATGATATGAAGTGTGAACGCGTACTGTGTTATGGAACTATTTCGACAAGTTCATCCAGAAGAGTGGAATAAGATACAATTTATCCGTGTTTGAAGGGAGAATTATGCAGTGGATTGTGTAAACTGAAGGTTCTCTCTGCTGAATTCCCCTTCAACAATTAAAGCATAAACTGCTCCTTTTCCCTCTCCATTTTCATAACCATGGCTCTCTGCAAGTTGCGGAGTAGTGTTTCTGTTTTTTTATATCTTACAATCCCTTTTGCAGCTCCATTGTCCTTCAACTTGTCCACTACCGATCTTCATGACATGAACACAAACATAAAAGTAACAGGCGCTGCGTATCTCTCTTCACAAGGCCTTCATGTCACGAACGAAAGCAAAAAGGCAGAAGAAAGGAAAACAGCCACAGGCCGTGCCACTTCTATAAAACCATTGCACCTCTGGGACGAAGCTTCAGGCCTGACAGATTTCTATACTCACTTTACCTTTGTTACTGATGCCAGTATAAATACTTGCTTAGACAGGAAGGATCTTGGGGGGGACGGACTCGCCTTTTTCTTGGCTCAAGTCGGTTCAAACACACCTGCGGATTCGTTCGGTGGTGGCCTTGGCCTTGCTTACAATAACGCCACGGCAAATATATCTGGAGATCCGTTTGTGGCAGTGGAGTTTGATACTTTTTCAAATTTCTGGGATCCCCCCGGTAAACATGTAGGTATTGACATCAATTCACTGATTTCCGCTACCAATGTCACATGGTCGAACAACATGACTGAGGGGAAGGAAAACGATGCTTGGATTAGATATAATTCCACCTCGAAAAATCTTAGTGTAAAGTTCACAGGTTACATTGGAAATCTGACCCAAAATGGTCGCCTCGACTATACTGTAGATTTGAGAAATTACTTACCTGAGTGGGTGGTTGTTGGCTTCTCAGCAGCTACAGGGTCTTGCATTGAGAAACATAACGTTAAGTCCTGGGAGTTCAGTTCAACTTTAGAAATGGTAACCAATAATCAAGGTCCTAATTATACCGATCCTTCCATGGTGCCAAACATCAGTCCATATCCTAGTTACCCAGTGAACCTTGGGGGAAAGAAAATAAAGGGAGGATTAGTAATTGGTTTGGTTGTTGGTCTGTCTGTTTTGGTCCTTGTTTTGGTTTTGATTGGTTACGGTTTATGGAGGAACAAAAATAGGAAGGGAAAAATTGATGAACTTTCCTTAGTTATGACAATGGACACGGAATTTGAAAGGGATTGTGGACCTAAGAAGTTTTCATATGTAGAATTGGTACGTGCAACTGATAATTTTGCTGACGAAAAAATGCTTGGAGAAGGAGGATTTGGTGGGGTTTATCTAGGATTTTTGAGAGATTCAAATTCATACATAGCTGTGAAGAGAGTGTCAAAGGATTCGAAACAAGGGCCAAGGGAGTACGCATCAGAAGTGAAGATTATCAGCCGATTAAGGCACAGAAATCTTGTACAACTTCTTGGTTGGTGTCATGAACAAAGAGAGCTACTACTTGTTTACGAATTCATGCCAAATGGAAGCTTAGATCTCCATCTCTTCAAGGGAAAATCGTTGTTGACCTGGGAAACGAGGTACAAAATTGCCCGAGGCCTGGCTTCGGCTTTGCTATATCTACACGAAGAGTGGGAGCAATGTGTGGTGCACCGGGACATAAAATCGAGTAACATTATGTTGGACTCAAGCTTTAATGCTAAACTTGGGGATTTTGGTTTGGCAAGGCTCGTTGATCACGAAAAGGGGTCCCAAACAACTGTCTTAGCAGGCACCATGGGATACATGGCACCAGAATGTGTAACCACTGGCAAGGCTAGCAAGGAATCAGATGTCTACAGCTTTGGCATAGTTGCATTGGAGATTGCATGTGGAAGAAAACCCATTGATGTCAAGGCACAGGGAAAACGAATAAGGATGGTGGAGTGGGTTTGGGACCTCTACGGAACGGGGAACCTACTTGAAGCAGCTGATCCAAAACTATGTGCAGACTATAAGGAGCAGGAAATCGAATGCCTGATGATTGTTGGGCTTTGGTGTGCTCACCCTGATAACAATTTCCGGCCATCAATAAGGGAAGCTATTCATGTCCTGAATTTTGAAGCTCAATTACCCCTACTCCCATCAGAGTTCCCAGTCGCGTCTTATTATGCTCCACCACATTCACTTGCATCATTGGTTTCACGATCCAATGGTGTCAATTCAGCAGACTTCAAGCCGTAGTTACAGTTCTAATGCCTTAAACTTCACATCGTCTACTGATACTTCTGAATCTGCATCCCTTCTGCACACAGGATAAGAATTGTGTATAGGATCAATTTCTGTGCATGAATTTAATGTTGTAATTATTCAATAATCATGCTAAGAACAAGAATCACGTATTCTAATTGATAGTTTGTAATTCCTACCTACGGAAGACATTTTGTGTGTGTGAATATTACCAGCTAGATCTTTTTCTCCTTGCTTTTCAAAAAATAAGCAGCCGTCAATGGGGCAAGCCAATAACCACATAGAGAGGAGAGGGGACCTAACAATTATATAGGAAATTACGAAGTCGGCCCATTACCTACTCTAACCCTAATTAGGGTTCACATAATTCCGATCCACATACTTAAAATTACCACATTATAATAATATAGTCTGTAAGGTATACAACAACCCAAGTGATCACTAATATATCGAGCCAAATCACAGTATCATTGCAAAGCATACATCTAACTCGTAAAATTCGTAATCAAATGGAAACTCACATAATAGAATTATTCTAACATTCCCCCACTTGGGCAAACATTTGATTACTATGGAACATAACTTTTAACCTCCGAGTTAGACTACATAGGTGGTCACACAAGTATAGCTGTAATGATAACAACTTACACAACATGATCTG
>CAIGRN010045141.1:0-18612 GCA_903798345.1 Fraxinus anomala
TCGTCGGCCGTTTTCGCTTTAAAACCATCACATTTGATAACCCATCTTCTCCTCCTTCATCTCGATTGTTCGATGGTTTTTTGATAGCTAAAGGCAACGATGAAAGAGACAATGGAGGAGATGAGGTGGTGGGCTTGCAGAAAATCGGCTATAATTTATTTGAGAACGGAGTAAACATCTGAGAGCTTGATGCTGTCGGTATTATTTGTCAATTGCTAATTCTTTTTCTTTGTTAAATCAAAACCAATTTTTGATGGAGAAAAAAGGCTTGCACTTGGGGTTTATATAGACGTGAAGATGGAAAGTGTGGAACGATGGGCAATAAATTTTCTGATTTTGATTTTGGGGTGGGAGTAGGAAAGGTGAAGGAGATAATATAGTTTTTGGTTTGGTTTGGTTTGCTTTGGGTTGGGTTGGATTGTATTGGATTGGATGGGATGGGTATGTGGGATTTGAGTTTTTATATTTTAATTATTTTATTATAGAAAACGTAAAGTTACCATTTAATTATTTTAAAATTAATCAAAATTATGGTCAATGTCAATTTTCTGGTCAACCAACGATCAAACTAACAATTTCCGTCCATTTGAACTTTGGGTGAGTGTTTTTAAATGTTTGGTATTATGTGTGGTACAAATGAAAGGTTTGTGCAAAATCTATAACTAAATAAAAGATTTGATACCATGACTGCAATTTTCCATAAATTTCATAAACTTTACATTAAAAATCTTTTAAAGAAAAAAAGTATTTAATAATAAAACATAAGCTTCTAGTAACTATAATTAAATTTTAAATAAATAAAAAAGCAACTAAATAGACTGTGTGTAAAATGTTACATAAATAACATATAATCATTATTTGATCTCTATTTTTTTCAAAATACATTTTTTATCTTTTATTTTGAACTTCATATTTTTCAATAAAATAATATTATACGCAATTTTAAAACTTTTTCTTATTTTTAAATCACTCATTTTTCATCAATCTAATATTTTAAAATACATTTTACACAAAAAATGAGTTCAAATAGACCCATAATGTTAATTTTTTAATTTTTAATTAAAATGACAGAATACTATTTCAAATTGTTTAACACGAAATACTTGATTTTGAAAACTTCGTTGACTCCTGTAGAATAGTTAGGAGTACAAGTAGGTCATAGCCGTAAAATTTAATGGGCCTATCAATTTTGACCCAAACCATTACACATTACATTAGTACACCCTCCACCTTTGACTATAAACCCTTTGACTATCAACAACGGTCCCAAACTTCAAATCAAACTGTCAAAATTTGGTATCTTTCGACTTTCAGCACTGTACTTGGCATTTTGTGGAAGCATGTAATGCGTTTCAATTTAATAAATAGGTTATGCTATGGGTGTATAGCCGCCCGCAGACGTCTCCAATAGCGGGCTTCTACGTGTTTGTTACTAACATCCTTGTGAGAAATGTTACGTCCGCTTAATAAATACGTTAAGGAGTTGTACGTTATTAAGAATTGCAAATTCTACAAAATATATAAATAAATAATTGAGAATTTTATAAAATGTGCGAATTAAATAATATATGAGCAATAAGAATTAATCAAAAATAAGTATAATGAAATTTATCAATTATTTTGTCGAACTTATCATCTTTTATTTGAAATATTATATCGAGATCGTCATCTATTTAAAACATCCTTCATAATCCACTTAAAAGATATATAAAATTACGAGAATGTCATCCACAGATCCAATTTTTTGACTCACTTGCATTTTTTATTAGGAGTAATAAAGAAAGAAAAACAAATGTTGAAGTGTTCTGAACAAATTGCATTGTGTATGAAAATTCCCAGATGGGCAATAAATAAATTAAATGGATCAAACAAAACGGCTAATATTTTCCTACTTATAAAGTGTCATCCACCAACCCATCCATTGACATGTCCCGTTGTCATGGTTTTCGATATTTTCCATGTTAGGTAAATTGTCACATATACCCTCATTTAAATTAGAAAAACCTTCTGCCATTTTCTTACCGCGAGTGGCACCAGTGTCAATTTTGCAGAATTTTTACCGTATAATTGGGACCAAATACAATATTTTATAGCCTCCAAAGTAGATGCATGTGAGTGTACATTCGCTATAAAATCTGGAGGACCCAAAGTGCATTTCATTTCTTTCAATTTAATAGGATTCTGATTTTCGCATACACTTTCATTTTCTCTCATTTTTCTTGTATTATTGGAATAGGATCGATGGCGAATCTGAATGGGCCGGCTTCGGATATGAGAACAAAATTCTTGGAGGTATACTCTGTTTTGAAATCTGAGCTGTTGAATGATCCAGCTTTCGAATGGACTGATAATTCTCGCCAGTGGGTTGAACGGGTGAGTTTTATTTTTGCTTTGTACAATTTATTCGCCGGTACAAGAAGATTCTACTGAATATTTGTTTTATTTCGATACCAAATGTGAATTTAAGTAGTTAAATTATGGAATAAATTTTGTTTATTTAAGATCTAAGTTTTTCAGAACTTTGCAAAATAGCTTAATTATTTATTATATGCTATGCAAGTTAAGATTTGACGTTCATCTTAAAAAGGTCAACCTTATTAACCTTATTAAGGGAGTAGTCCAAATCTTTATAACTTGTCTATATTTTTATCTTTATTTAGTATTCTATCCTTTAACATGAACCCAAAGATGATGGCTCGTTTGAGCAGACCGATTTGAAATCCGTGTACTCATTTTTTGAGTCTTAATCGGATTGAATCTCTCCTTGAAGTTTAATGGTTCTTATAACATGTTAAGATTTGAGTTCCATCTTAAATGCAATTAAAATGATAGAACGGTACCGATTTGAGGATGATCCAAATAGAGAAGTAGAAAAATCATGAATTCCAACCCTTCTTGATTTTGAGAAGAAGATAATATATAATATTGGTATTTTTTAAATTTTTTATTGTAGGGTTCTGTGGGTTGGGTTATTGAAATGACATATTTATGGAACATAATTTTACACATATTTTGCGCAGAAGATGCAAGTGAGTAGAATATATTTGTAGGATTATGGATGCTAATCTTTTATGCAACATATTTTGTCTCTATAAGTGGTAACAGTTATTCTTGACAACTTTAATGGTGTGCTGTATGCACTAAAGCAATAATTTAATGCATTTGGCGCAATTTATCCCCACTTACAACAAGATTCCACTGACCTTCTAGGCATATTGATAAGCTCTTCACTTTCGTTCCTTTTTAAATCTATTTGCCGTTTTCTCTTTTCTCTCTTCTTTTCCTTTCATTTTCACCATTGCAAGACTATTTTTTGAAAAGTTCGCCAAAAGAAATAGCTTAGAATGGAAGGAGATTCGTATTTTATACTAGTTTAGCTTGTTTTGCTTTGTTACTGACGAGCACTTCAGCGCTATTTATAGTTCCACCTCCTTGACATGGATGTTGAAGATTCATTTACTCTTGTAGTAGAAAGTGATTCTCTAAATTCTTCAACCAAAATTTCGAAGACATTGACTAAAAGACTCTTACTCCTCCCTACAATATTCTAGATGAAATAAGTTAGACTTGAGACATTTTTTATTATACAAAGCAACCTATTTTGGATAAACTTTGTGCCAAAAATGTGCATTAATTCTCTACCAAGAAGAATTATTTATGGCATCACAGTTTTTAGTTTGTGCACATAATTATTTATTAAATCTAACTCAAACCTTAAAACTGCTCCTAATATGTTCATAAACTTGTGACGATTTTGCTTAGACTAAGAGTTATGGTATTGTTTAAACACAACTTCTTCATTCTTGTTGACAATGTTAATTTTATGTTTGTGCGTGCGTGCGTGTTTGGAACTGGGGGTATGTAAATAGACACGTGCCATGTCAATTCATAATTATATGAACAGAGTTGCAACTTCTCTCGAATATTTATTCGAACGTGACTGTATACACGCACTATTCTTAGTTATGCATTTTTTTGTCATTCCTGATTTGATCTTTCCTATATCTGTGGCAGATGCTGGACTACAATGTTCCTGGAGGTCAGACACTTGCCATTTACTTATTTGAAGAGCTTGATGTTTTGTAAAGAAGCATCCCGTGCTAATATTGCCAGAATGAATTGTGATTTTCAGGGAAATTAAACCGAGGCCTGTCTGTTATTGATAGCTACAAGCTGCTAAAAGAAGGAAAAGAGCTAACAGAAGAGGAAATCTTTCTTGCTAGTGCTCTTGGCTGGTGTATTGAATGGGTATGTCAAACACAATTTATGATGCCGTGTGCTTAGTTTCACATTTGTTTGCAATTGCATGTTTTCATGCACAAAATTCTCATATTTACATGTTGACGAAATTTGCAGCTTCAGGCATATTTTCTTGTCCTTGATGATATTATGGACAATTCTCACACTCGTCGTGGTCAACCATGTTGGTTCCGGGTTCCAAAGGTTTTTGCAAAACTATTTTGATCTCCTGTTAGTATGGTCCACAGTTTTGTCTCCAGCAAGACATTATCTTGATAAATTTTATGTTTTAGGTTGGTCTGATTGCTGCAAATGATGGGATCATACTTCGTAACCACATCCCTAGAATTCTCAAGAAACACTTCAGAGATAAGCCTTACTACGTGGATCTATTGGATTTGTTCAATGAGGTAACTGACTAGCGAGGACTTCATTTGATTGTATTTCTTGTTAAGAAATTCTGAATTTAATTCGTGTTCTGCTTGTAGGTTGAGTTCCAGACTGCTTCGGGACAGATGATAGATTTGATTACTACTATTGAAGGAGAAAAAGATCTGTCAAAATACTCATTGTCCCTGTGAGTCAAATTTTCTGTTGAATTATTTGACATTATCATTGTGCAATATATATGAAGGACCAATTTTTGGGTGTTAACTATATTTCCTTCTTGGTATAAAGAATTATATGTACCAATAAAGACCTGTACAAATCTTGTACATTTAGTGCATGTTTGGTGCAGCTCTGGACAATGGGATAAAGAATTATACCTGTAGGCATGGTGTACATTTAGTGCATGTTTTGTGCAGCACTAGACAGTGAATAGAGATGTATACATATCACTGGAGACATGTTGGAATGGTGCACGTTTAGTGCATATTCGGTGCAATATTTGATAGGGCTGGACTCTTTATTAACCAAGATTTTAACTTTTTTTTGTTCTCAATATTGTCTAGTGCTATCCAATTCTTCCTACCAAATGTGCCATATTGTCTTCAAAAACTTCATCGAAATTCTGGGTCTGTGTTGATTTTGTTATGTACGCTGTTTCATACAAGGGTTTTCATTTTAGGACTCTCATAGATCTTATTTGATGGCACTTATTTTGACAAATAAGTGGTAATGTCAGCATTTCAATGGAGCTCAGACCTGGAATGCATAATGCATCACTTAGTTTCTCGATTTTCTTTTTGCAATTAATAAATTGAATTCGTTCAATCTTGTGCAGTCACCGGAGTATTGTTCAGTATAAAACTGCTTACTACTCATTTTATATTCCGGTGAGTAAGGAACTTGATTGGATCCATTTCTTAATATGGAGCTGAAATTGCAGTTATTGACTAGTTCAAATTTTATGTTGCCTTTATGTACGCAGGTGGCCTGCGCATTGCTCATGGCTAATGAGAACTTGGACAACCACGTGGATGTGAAAAACATACTTATTGACATGGGAATTTACTTTCAAGTACAGGTGAGTTTATCCAAAATAAGTAGATTCATAATCAGAAACGTACTAGGATGAGACTTTTTCAATTTCTCCAAGATTTATTTCCAAGCAGACTGTTTCTATTTTTAACATAGCAGGGTAGTGTTCATTAGTTATTATGTGCGGTGTACGTGCAATAGACCAATGTTACGAGAAACAGTATTGGTTCATAACATGGTTTTTGTATCTATTAGGACGACTGTTTGGATTGTTTCGGTGACCCTGAACGGATTGGGAAGGTGAGTTCCTCCAGGCAAAATTTTCTGCTAATCACTATTTTCAACATTTTGTTTGCTGTTAGTTCTTACCTCATTCTTCCATTAATCATTATCATCAGATTGGGACCGATATTGAAGATTTCAAATGTTCTTGGTTGGTTGTAAAAGCCTTGGAACTTTGCAACGAAGAGCAAAAGAAAATTTTATTCGTAAGAACAAAATTTTCAAGTATGCATACCATTTTAACCCCATCAGATTAAAATACGTTCACTTACAACTGCATTTATTACAGGAGCACTACGGAAAGGAAGATCCTGCTGATGTTGCTAAAATCAAGGCCCTCTATAATGAGCTCAATCTGCAGGGTGTGTTTGAGGAGTACGAAGCCAAGAGCTATAAGAAACTCACTAGCTCTATCGAAGTTCACCCGAGCAAAGCCGTGCAGGCTGTGTTGAAGTCCTTCTTGGGCAAGATTTACAAGAGACAAAAGTAAGAGAAGTACAAGAATGATATATGCAGAGGAAGTTTGGATGGATCTGTATTTATGTTTTATTAGTTAGGGACAAGATTTCCCTTCAGTGCACTGCTTTATTTCTGATTATAACATTGTGAAACTACCCTTAATTTTTCTACATGGATGTAGAATGATTGATTATGTTTTTTGTTTTAAGAATCTTGGAATTGAATTTCTAGGTATTTTTGATGGATGATCTTGTTTCCCTCACTGCACAAGTAGTTTCCTATTTTTCTCATTTTCATCTAACCTCTCTTCGAGGTCGAGACGATCATTAGCTTGCCTTAAAGCGCATGTTTAGTAGGATACTTAGTGGGAGAGAAGTAGAAATGAAAGTAAAGTCACACCTCGGGTAATTTTTGGACCACTTGAAAAGAGGAATTCAAGCATTAAAAGACTAATACAAAGTCAATAAAGAAATAAATTCGAAGAAATATTTTTTATCTTACTTCTCTTTAGTTATTTTTATTTCTTATTTACCGTGTATTTAGTACATTTGACTGAAAGATAATAAACATGATTAATAAATAAAGATGTTGAAATATTATTCATCATTTTTTTAATGTGTTTTTCATAAATGTACGATCCTTATATCATAATAAAAATATATATTTCTTGTAGAAGAATTGTCTTTTTGAGAAATCATTAAGTCGTTGTTTGGTGGGAATTAAATTAATTTTTTTAGTAAATTTTGATAGAATTGATGAAATGTGTGGTTAAAATATTATGGGACCTATAAAATATGTGATTAAAATTAATTCTTGACATTTGTTTAATGGGAACTAAGTGCAAATGGTCCAAAGTCGGAGAAAAATTAATTAAAACTGGAGCCATCAGCCACCTTTCACTATTTATGTCGTTTATTAGCTGATTTAAACAATGACAAAAAGGGAGAAAAAGATGTTCATAAAGACATATAATATTATGTTGTCTTAAAAATAATAAAATGAAATTTTTATGTTATGGATTTGGTAAAATAGTCGGGAGAAAACTAAAAAAAAATCAAACAACATGGCAATGGAGCCTATTCACTTATGATGCAGTCGAACTTGACTCTTGCTTTTTATTTATAGAAATCGTGTTCAAGGCTTCAAATCTTTTCATTTACTATGAGATCACACTAAATAGTAAATAGTAATGATTTGATATCCGATGAATAGTCTTTGATTAATCTTGACTTCTTGATTGGAAACTTCTTGGTGCCGCACATATATATATGTTGGGCAGGGATTTTATTGATAATAAATTTTGGGTAAAGTGGGTTTTTTAGAATTTATGGTTCAAAAATAAAGAAAATTTATAGGTCCACGTGTAAAATTATTTTATTATAAAAATGTGCAGTTAAAAATAAATTTGAAAAAATATATTAGTATATAAAAGTCCAAATTTTGACTTGACTATAATATTGAACATTAATTATTGTATATGTGGCTCGGATCAAAATAGTCGATGCTGGAATGAAGCGACGGCATCGGTCTTGTGGGTTTAATTCACCGTTTGTTTGTCAGAGACGTTGAATGTGTTGGGAGTGTTGGGGCAACACCCCCACGGTATGGTACATGTATATTCTTCGTGTACATGTCATAAAGTTATGTATGGGTTTGGATTTGGGCTAGGGTCGGTATAAATATTGATAATGTAATCATATTATTCATACTGAATAAAAATCCGCATTTTGCTCCTTGTGTTGATTTCTCTATCATTTTGAGCTTTAAATCCAACACTAATTTAAATAATAATTAAACAACATTAATTAATTTAGCAGACTATATTAGACCCATATTTTATATGTAATATGATCATATACATAATTTTTTTCTGAGCTAATTTTTTGAATAAGTCTCTTATAATTGAATAATGCCCACAGGACAATTTTTCACAGAGGCCTTACAGACCCCATCACAAAGGGGTAGGCCCCATGTATTTAAAAAAATTGGCACAGACCCCATCTGTGTCTTGTCTGACAAGGACATATGAACTAGTTCCCTGTACTTCAAGCATGATTCTTTATAATGATCTAAGTGAAAAGTCTTCACTTGTAATTTTTTAATTCATGTGGCATTTTTTCAAGATAACATGTCATCCTTGCTTCTCTTCTCTCGTTCCTATTCCCTTCTTAATGGCGTCATTTTTTATAGGACACTTATTTTATTCAAGTGGAAAATTTTGTTTTGCAACCTTTTATCTTTTAATTGACATTCTTTAATAAAGTGTCACTTTCATCTTGCATTACTTTTTCATCCTATTATGTGCCTCCTTGATATCGTCTTTCCATACATCCTTGCCTCGAGGATCAAAAGACTATAGAGAAACTATTATAGTTAGGGATTATATATTTTCTTCAGAATAGTGCACTTTGAACATTAAAAAACAATCCGCAATTGATTAGTTAAAAAAAAAAGGAATTTTTTTGGTACTGTCCTTGTAAATCTGTAGATGGTTAGGGATACAATTTTTCCTAAAAAGATCGAAATAGTTAATGAGAATGAAAGATATTTAAAAATAAAAGAACTATACATTTAGCTTCTATTTGACAATCATTATTTGGTAAAAACTATGTTTTGTATAATAATTTTTAAGAGAATGTGTAATTAAAAATTATGAAAAAAATTTGATTTACGTATAAATTTTTTTACTATGTAATGTATGACGGAAAATGAGTACATAGAAAAAAATTTAAATAATGATTGTCAAACAACGAATATTGCACTCTATATGCATAAAAGGCAATTAATCAGAGTAAGATTTGAATTGATGTTATTCCATTATTGCTCCTAAATTCATTCATTGGATCATTTTCTTTTCATTTTTGAAGGTAATATATAATCAGCCCCAATGAGAGAAATTTCTGATTAATGAACTTAAAAAATTTAAAACAGTCACCAATTTGTTTAAGCAACCGATTAATCAATAAAAAGAGCTTCTTTTTTTTTTTTTAATATTGTTCGTCTTTGTCTTTTAGTGAAGTCAATGAATCCAAAAACGCGCAGTTGCAGCTGAAAAAGGGTGCAGAAAAGTCTTCGCCTTTCTTCAAATGTTCCTACCACCACGCCACCCTCCACCTCCTTTCCTTATCTATGAAAGAAACGGAATTGATTCTATAGAAACCCATAAAATTGAAATCCATTTTGTGGGTTGTAAAATATACTTGCTTTCTTGAAGTTCCATTTGAAGTTCATCTTGTTTGTCAATTTAAATAATTCATTAATGGTCAGATCCCTCTTTTTTTTTTTTCCCTGTTCCACTTATTTCCTATCATTTCCAGCTCAAATTTTGATATTTTTTCTTCTATTTTCATTAGAAATTGGAGGACTTTTTAATTTTTTACTCCAAGATTCAAACTTTAAAATCTCTTTATTTCCCTTTTCGCCTGATTATATTTGAATTGTCTTGCAAAAAATTGGTTTTAAAAGTCAGTTCTCATACTTCATATTCTTTCATATTTATCTGATCCTTCAAGATTTTTTCCAATCCAATGAACTACTTTTCAGTTCATTACATTTAATGCATCTCTTTCTTGGTCAAACATTTTCCACAAAAATTCAATCTTCTTTGTTGTAAATTAACTTATCAAGACTGATCAGGGTTAATACTGTACTGATTCTTGCTTAATATGAAGCTTTTAGTACGTGTAATTGAAGCAAAAAAAATACCAGCAATGGACCCAAATGGGTTCAGCGATCCATATGTGAAGCTGCAGTTGGGAAGGCAGAAGTTCAGGAGTAAAGTTGTAAAGAAGTGCTTGAACCCATCATGGTGTGAGGAATTTACTTTCAAAGTTGATGACTTGAAAGAAGAGATTGTAATTTCTGTATTTGATGAAGATAAGTACTTAATGGATGATTTTATTGGGCATATCAAAGTGCCTGTTATACGAGTTATCGAAGCCGATGACAAATCCCTTGGCACTTCTTGGTACACATTGCAGTCTAGGAATAAGAAAGCCAAGAATACGGATCGTGGTATGTTGTTCACTTTAGCTAATTGGAAGTCAATGAGTTGTTCTTGTTATATATTAGTAGTAGTATTTTATGATTATATCAAATTAGTTTTGGATTGCTTCTTTTCATATGACTTTAGTTGGAAACATAGACTTTAGCAACATCCTTTATGAAAGAGTTGAGATCTTGAAATTGAATTCTTCAACCATAAATATTTGATTAGCACCAGTGTAGTTATTCGAGAGTGTGAGTGTGAGTGTGAATGTGAGTGTGAGTGTGCGAGTGGATATATTTATATGTAGAGGGGAGAGAGTAGGGGGGAGAGGTCTGAAATTGCTTGTCAGTTGTTATATATGAAACTATTGTAAACATATGAATGCTTTTGTTTTCAGCATTGGACAATAAGGTTTGAACATGGAAATTTTAAAAGAATGGTTTGCTTAAAATGGATTTGGATGTTTGAAGTATGTTTAGTTGAAAAATTAATTGTTTGAGAAACAGCTGTGAAGATTGAAGAATTGTGTCCTATGTTTCGAATTTGAATTTAAAGTGATGTACGACTTCAGAAAGGGTACTTAAACTTAAGAAAATTGAGCTCAATGTAAGTAGAGATGTGTGACATTTGACTGATGTATCTAAGAATTTATATCTTGCTTTCTTGCTTGCTTGCTTGCTTCAGCTTCGATTGCATAGTTTCGTTTTGGGTGGGTTCAGATAAAGAACATTCACAAAGTACACCCACTTTTGTTCTTGACTAGTTAGGTATTGTGTCCTGAAGTGTAATCAAATGACACAGTTGTTGTAATCAAATTGAATTCATCATTCTTGCATCCTTGAACTATCGCTGTTGCTTCAGAACTTTGTGCTTTACCGATTGACACTTAGTCTTGTATTCCACCAGGTGAAATTCTTCTCACCATATGTTTCTTGCAAAATAATTCATTGTTGGACTTGCCTTCCGGTGGTGATGCTGTATCATCACCAAGGAATTCTTTTGATATAGCAATGGACTCCCCTTTTAGGTCTTCCCCATTGAGATCATTCTCGCCAATGAGATCTGAAGAAGTTCCAATTTCTGAGGATAAGTCACATCCATCAACTGTAGCACGTCGAATTGCACAAATATTCAGCAGAAATGTCGATACAACTCCCACAAACTTGGTCGAACCACCTAATGTGACAGAATTATCAGAAAGTACAAATCCGGTTGGTTTGGGGACCAATTCTGAAGAGCAGTCTTTGTCTGGAAATTTTGAAGAAGTAATGAAAAGTTTGGAGACGAGAGAACAAGGAGGTGAAGTTATGAATAGTTTACCTGGAGGGATACTTATAGACCAACTGTATGCGGTTGCACCTCGTGAAATGAACTTGTTACTTTTTTCACCTGAGTCAGATTTTTTGAAATCTCTAACAGACATGCAGGGATCCACCGAGTTGCAAATAGGATCTTGGAAATTTGAAAATGGTGGTGAGAGCTTAAAAAGAGTGTTTACTTATACTAAGGCCGCAAGTAAACTGATTAAGGCTTTGAAAACTATTGAGGAGCAAACATATTTGATTGCTGACGGGAAGACATATGCAGTTTTATCCAGTGTGAGCACTCCAGATGCTCCATATGGGAAAAGTTTTAGGGTAGAAGTGCTTTATTGCATCATGCCAGGACCCGAGCAGCCCTCCGGAAACCAGTCGTCTCGACTGGTAGTTTCATGGCGTGTTAACTTTTTGCAGAGCACTATGTTGAAAGGTATGATTGAAGGTGGAACACGACAAGGAATAAAGGAAAGTTTTGAGCAGTACTCAAGTTTGTTATCTCAGAAAGTAAACCCAGTTGATGTGAAGGACATAGGTTTGGAGAGGGATCAACTTTTGGCATCTCTTCAGGTGGAGAACCCGTCAGACTGGAAATTGGCTGTTCAGTATTTTGCTAATTTTACTGTAATTTCAACTTTTTTTATGGGGTTGTATGTGGTCATGCATATCTGGCTGGTCATGCCTAGCACAATTCAGGGACTTGAGTTTGTTGGATTGGACTTGCCGGACTCCATTGGCGAATTGATTGTATGTGGAGTGTTGATTTTGCAAGGTAAACGTGTGCTAGAGTCAATCTCACGCTTCTTGCAGGCTAGAGTGCAAAGAGGTAATCTAATATTATTTCTGATTCAATGGAGTTAAGATTTGGGGTTGTCTGTTTATACATGAAGTTATCGCTTCCCGGTGAAGTCAAATCTAGTTGTGTGTATTGCATCTTTTTGATTTCTCTGTTCTCAGTATTTAGAAATTGTTAAAGTGTTCTTAATGAGTCAACATGGTTCAATTTTGTTTTGTTTATCACAGGCACTGATCATGGGATCAAAGCACTAGGGGATGGTTGGTTGCTAACTGTTGCCTTGATAGAAGGAAGCAATTTGGCTGCCGTTGACGCGAGTGGGTTCTCTGACCCATATGTGGTGTTTACATGCAATGGGAAAACGAAAACCAGCTCTATCAAGTTCCAGAAATCTGACCCTCATTGGAATGGTATTTCTGTTATCTTTTAAGCATTTTAATGACTTTGTCTTTGATAGCATTTCTTATGTTTGCTTCTTGATTGAACTAATAACGTACGTACTTTATTAAGTGGTTGGTTCATCACTGGTTTAATTTACATCTTGGAAATGTGGTGCCTTGCAGAAATCTTTGAATTTGATGCAATGGACGAGCCTCCATCAATGTTGGATGTGGAAGTTTTTGATTTTGATGGACCTTTTGCTGAAGCTACATCTCTTGGACACGCTGAAATCAATTTCTTGAAAACTAATATATCAGACTTATCGGACGTCTGGATTCCACTTCGAGGGAAGTTAGCTCAGGCATGCCAGTCGAAGTTGTATTTAAGAATCTTTTTAGATGATACCCGAGGCGTCAATGCTGTCAAAGATTATATAACTAAGATGGAGAAGGAGGTGGGAAAGAAGGTAACGCGCCTGACGTTCTGCCCAATTGAATTTACTTCACAACTGGTTTACATTATCTGGTTGTTGCATCACCTTTTTTTAGCTGTCTAATATAGTGAAATAAAAATTTGCAGATACGGTTGCGCTCTCCTCAAACAAATTCATCTTTCCAGAAAGTCTTTGGGCTTCCCCCTGAGGAATTTCTCATCAATGATTTTTCTTGTCACTTGAAGCGCAAAATGCCTCTCCAGGTACTTGGTTTTTTAAGTATTTGTGGTTTTTCCTTTGTCATTTATATCTTCACACTGGTTATCTTTTCATTCACTCCATGTCAGTCAAATTGGCTGATATTGTAAAGACATCTGCCTGTATATACAAAAATTACGTAATCAACACTTGTAATCTGAGGATACGTTGCTTATTCTTGTTTGTTCTTCTAAGTTATATTTCGGTGACCGATTACTGCTCCATTGGCAGGGCCGTCTGTTTCTGTCAGCAAGAGTAATTGGATTTCATGCAGATTTATTTGGACATAAGGCAAAGTTTTTCTTTCTCTGGGAAGACATTGAAGACATTCAAGTCATTCCTCCTACTTTGTCATCAATGGGTAGTCCAATCATCGTCGTGACTTTATGGCCAGGCAGAGGTTTTGATGCACGGCATGGAGCAAGAACACAGGACGAGGAAGGCAGGCTGAAGTTTCATTTCCACTCTTTTGTGTCTTTCAATGTGGCGCACAGGTATTTTCAGATATAAATTAGTTGTGTTTCTACTAATTAACAGAATTTGTGAATTTTTTTTTATTTTTTATTTTTTTCATTTGTATGGTATTTTTTTCTTGCCCTATAAATTTCCTTAGGCATATTACCATCAGATACCGAGAGTAATCTTATAAGATCTCTGACATTTTGGGTTTCCATAATTTTCAGCCATACTAGTACCCTTCTGTCATGCTTTTCTTCCTTAGAAGTGTTCACATTTTTCAGGCTGCCATGTCTTGCTCCCTATTTTCATCCAAAAAATCTGCTAACTCGGTCATCAATCTATCATTTCTTCACCAAAAAGCACCTTAACTTTGTGACAGTACTTCAGTCCATTCCACTGAAAAATTAGATAGCATTCTTATGAATAGCATAGCATTAGCTTTAAATTTCCTTAATACAGTTTTTTTTGTCTTTCCTTTTTGTTGTGTTTTACTCTTTATTGTTGTTGCTCTTTGATTGCCTTGGCTGTCTGAGAAAATAAGTCTGGCCATGGCATTAAATTGTCTTTTGGTTACTTGTATGGATTGTGTTGTATAGAACAATCATGGCACTATGGAAGGCAAAGGCATTGACTCCTGAGCAAAAGGTACAAATAGTCGAAGAAGAATCTGAAGCTAATAGACTCGAAACATCTGAAGAGGAGTCCACAGCCAAAAACCTCCAAGGTCACGTGCAAGAACTTGAAGCTAATATCCTCCAACCTATCTACGAAGAATCTGAAGCCAAAGGCCTTCAAACTGAAGAGAGTGGCTCCTTTTTGGGTCTCGAGGATGTTAATTTGTCCATGGTTTATTCCTCAATCCTCTCTGTTCCAGTAAGTGTCATTCCCATCTTCTCTTGACCCGATCTCTCTATCACGATTTCTATTCCTTTTGAAGTTTTTTTCTTCCCCTCTTTTTTGGATTGATTGCCTCACAATTTTTATCAATTGCCATTTTCAGACTAGTTTCTTTATGGAGCTATTCAGAGGAAGTGAAATCGACCAAAGAGTCATGGAGAGAACCGGATGTCTCAATTATACTCCCAGCCCTTGGGAATCTGAAAAGCCTGATGTGTATCAGAGGCAACTTTACTACAAATTTGAAAAGCGTATATCCCGTTATGGAGGAGAAGTGACTAGCACTCAGCAAAAGTCACGTCTTCCGAGTAGAAATGGTTGGCTTATAGAAGAGGTCATGACACTCCATGGGGTTCCACTGGGTGACTATTTCACTGTATGTACACTAGCACCTTTAACACTCGTTATAATCCTGTGACATGTATTCCTGGTCTTTATTACTCATGCTATAAACGTCCTTTTGCTATGACATTGCATTGTTTCCAAACATTTCACCTTTCTCTTACTTTTTGGTAAAAAAAGTTACTTTTCTGGAATTAATTCTTATCTGACTGGCAACACAAGTAACTTATTTCCAATTTTAGACTCGTGGAAAAATTACTCGTTTCGTAACTTATCAGTAAATATTTTAAGCTAAGTAAAACATGCTTTTTGTTGCTGATTAATATGCTGCGCTTATTTGCAGCTTCATTTGAGATATCAGGTTGAAGACCAACCTTCAAGATCGGTGGGATGTAGTGTTCAAGTGTACTTTGGAATTGCATGGTTGAAATACACCCGACATCAGAAAAGGATCACGAAGAACGTCACTTCAAATCTTCAGCAGCGCCTAATGGTCATGTTCAGTTTACTGGAGAAGGAATATGTGTCGGGGGCTTAGATGATGAATCCAGACAATGCTGGTTTCAATTCGGTGAATTCAACCAGTAAAAGTTCCAAAGGCTTTCATATATGATGGTCAAGATTACTCGTTGTTGACACTATCTTCCAGTGTTATCCAATACTTCCTACTAAATATGGCATTAGGAAACTGTCTTACCGGTTTTATGTGGGACTCCAAATGAACGGTAGTAGTGTCAGCGTCAAATAACAGAATAGGCTGCAAATTATACCTTTAGGAGAAATACAGTCCACTTCTATACCAGAAGACACAGGCTAGAAGACGGCCTATCACTCTTCAAAATTCTATTGTCAATGAGTTTCCAAGTGTGTATATGTAGAAGAGAAATTGTCGATGGGAAACTCGGCCGAATTTTTATTCATTTAACAGCCTCTGATCAAGGCCAGAGACGAGCCTAATTTTGGTTGGACATTGTTTTCAAATGTTTTCTAACAGATCATAGAAGTAATAATATTAACACACATGTAATCTTTGTGTGGGTATATTATTGTAGTGCCTGAAATATTGGTGCAAAATTTTCCAGTGCTAGAATGGGATTTAAGTTTTGAGTCCAACATCGGTGGCTGCGACTTCAATATCATTTTAACATTCATATTTTAAAGAAATTATTGACAATTAAGCCTATGTTTGAATTTCTGCTTATTCTTGTGGTTATTGAGTTCTTACTTGCAGAAACTCTCTAGTTTTCCTCCTTTTGTTTGTTCGAGAAATGTGAAAATTTGATTTCCTAAAGTCATCTCCAATCGTGCACCAAAATTTGAGGTAAATTTTGCACCAAATCTTGCATCAAGCTGAAAATCATCTTCGATTTATTATACCAAAATTTACACCAAATGAATAGTGTTTAATTATTTTTTTCATTTTTTATTCTTAACAATTTATTTATTTATTTTAAAACTACATAAATTACGTTAAATTAACGAAAATATTGAATTCATTAATAAATTTAAAAAATATAGTACAATTAATAGAAATATCACGAATAATAATAATAATAATAATTTGTTGTATTAAAAAATGTATAATAAAAATGGATACAAATATTCTTAAACCAATTTTTTTTTTGCAAAGTGAAAGAGAGGGCAAAATTATATTTAACCATTTTGGTGCATAATGGTTCAAATGAATAGTGTTGCATTGTGCGCAATACATTGGAGGAGATTTGCACTAAATATTTGGTACAATTTTGTGAATTATGGTGAAATGGTGCAACACTAGAGATGCTCTAATACGTCAAATCGACAAAATTATATGCATGGCGGTTGATTTTCTTCTTCTCGAGGGAGATGGCTTCTGTCTCCGAGTTATAAGAATTAAACTATCCCTACAAGGTAAAACTCGAGAATTTATAGCATAACTAAAAAAGCGAGGAATTTTCTTATTGCCCATCTTTTATTATTGATATTTTAAAACAACATCGTTTGTTACAAATATTATTTGAAAAGAACAATTATTATGACATATTTTTTTATAAAATTCAAACATTCTTAAAAGTATTGTGTTAATGCTTCTGAAAAAAGTATTACTTTATACTATCAATATTTAAGAATATGACATTATTCATGTAAAAACACGACCTTATATGTTAATGTTAGTAAGTCTATATCTCAAATCTCTTAATGATTATTTAACACAAATGTCTCTAATCAATTGCTAAACAATTATTATTGAGAATAAAGGTGATTCCCACTTATGTTCAAGGGATGCTATTTATATATAGTATCATGTCAAAGTTCTTCTCGTTATATTTGACTTACGGTGATGAGTTTAATATTTTCCGTCTAAGCATATTTATATATATGCTCTCGCTTCACCGATGTGCATTGAGATAGGACATGAAGAATGATGAGAATATGTATTTATGCCTTGTCTGGTGGCAATATTAATCCAAATTTTAAGCAATTATTGGACCTTTAGTAGCCTCTAAGTTGACTTCCTTCACACATATTGGGCAGTCATGGGACCCACTAACATTCAAAATTTTAATTTCTAGTGGAAACAGACAGATTAGTTTGAACTCTTTTTATTATAAAAATATCTTGAAGCCTTATAGAGTAATATTTTACAACACGATTTGTCGACTATCATTTTGATAAGAAGGTTTTCTTAGCATTAGGGGAGTATTTAAACAGTCGGAAAGAAAATACACGATTCATTATTATGCTACCTTGATTCAAATCAAAAATTTGAAAGATAATTTATTTAAAAATATTCACCGATCAAATATATTGATCAAATATCGTATACTAGCTATAATTGCTTCAATTTATTCTAAAAATCTTGGAAGGACACTTAGTTAATATTACATTTGGTGAATTTTGGGCATGTTGAAACGTGATCACGTTCGATTTCAAGACAACAAAATTCTTAAAACAAAGAGCAAATATTAAAGATCGTCTAATTGAAGATGCATATACTTTGGAAGAATATATAAAACTAACTAAGTTTAAAACTTGAAAAAAGGTTCAATTACATTAAAAAAAAAACTGTCGACAACATTTTGTGTACTATTTATAAATGAAAATTACATTCCAAGATCCCCAATTATTTCCTATAAAAATGTTAAATTTTAATTCCTCAATAAATCCCACGAGAGTTTTACACCTTTTCGATCTCTTTTCTCTTTGTACGACAACGTAGTACATACACTCCCTCGCTATCTAGGTTTTCGTCCTGGTAAAACTAAAACCAGTTCTATATTCTCATATATTTTTACTATTTTAATCAATCGCAATCATCTCTGCTTTATTTCACAAGTAAAAACCACAAAAGCCCTCCATT
>CAIGRN010045149.1:0-21322 GCA_903798345.1 Fraxinus anomala
AGATTGTGAGTCTGTAAGTACATCAGAACTTAGAAGCTACAGGAGGTAGATCAGGAGATCTAGCAGGTTGGCTAGATAATATCTACGATAGCAGATCGTAAGACTAGAATGATCAGTAGATCTTGGAGTTGCAGGGTTTACAACAGCTAGTGGAACTAGTTTGGAATTAAACTGTAACCCACATTGTCTATAGTGAAGGTAACTGACTTGATTACGAAGTTTTTACCCAGTTGGGTTTCTCCGTCATTATATTGGTGTTCATTGTTTATTACTTTCCAAATATTACAACTACGGTAATTCAACTTAGAAAATTGAATTGTATGTTTAATCATATTCTTCGTCATCAAACTGTGTGTTCTTTATTACTTTCCAAATATTACAACTGCGGTAATTCAACTTATGGAAATTGGATTGTATGCTTAACCATCTAGAAACTAATTAAAAGTGACTTGTTGCTTTAATTAGTATTATTCCGCATGTAAGGTCGAAATTTTTAGTTAACTACTCATTTTTCAATTAGTATCAGAGCTTTATTTCGTGTCCTGACCTTACTGTCTAGATGAGTACTTCGATGTGAGTCCCACCCTATTTTAATGGTAGTAATTATGCGTATTGAAAAGTGAGGATGAGAGCTTTCCTTAAATCTATGGATGAAAGAATTTGTTTAAGTGTGGTTAATGGTTGAACTGTCCCTAGTTCTACGGTTAATAATGAAGTTATCCTCAGTCCCATTGCTAATTGGACTAGGGTAAACTTAAATAAATGTAACTGGAACAGTAAAGCCTTACATGCCTTATTTAAGGCGGTATCCCCGGAAGAGTTTAGGAGAGTGTTTATGTGTGAGGTTGCTAAAGAAGTTTGGGATATTCTACAGATCACATATGAGGGAACTCAGACTATTAAGAACTCTAAATTACAGGTGTTCACCACTAGGTTTGAGAAGATTAGAATGAGAGAAGATGAGACGTTTGATACCTTCTATGCGAGCTTAAAGACATAGTGAATTATAGTTTCAACTTAGGTGAGAGAATCTCGGAGTCTAAAATTGTGAGAAAAATTCTTAGATCCTTACCTGAAAGGTTTTGGCCTAAATCACTGCTATTGAGGAGAGTAAGGACATAGATTCCATTAATGTAGAGGAGTTAGTTAGATCTCTCCAGACGTATGAGCTGACATTAGCTAAATCGACAAATGATAAGTCTTTGACCTTAAACATTGTGAGGAATAGTCGTAGAGAGTCCTCAGATTCAGATTCTCCTAATGAAGATGAGTTAGCATACATTGCTAAGAAATTCCGAAAAATGTTTAGGAATAAACAGAAATCTCAAGAGAAGCATAGAGGTGATCCCAATGAGTCTAGAAGGCGATCTCAATCTATGAGATGTCATAACTGTCGATGTTATGGTCATGTTAGGAATGAGTGCCCTAGTAGTAGGAGAAATTCGGATAAAGCTATGAATGCTACACTCACTAATGACGAGTCTAACTGGACAATCAGAGTGAGAAATCCACTCTTGAAAAAAGTGGAAAATATATTGTCTTTATTACGAAAATTAAGAATGAATCTGACTGGGGGAGTAAAAGAGAAGATGACTTAGATAGTGATGAGAATTCTGATAAAGAGTCTATGAGTGAGGAAGATATCCAAGAGGCTTATGATATGATGTATGATGAGAGTGTTAAGATTCTTACTAAAAACAAAGCTTTGAGTGCGAAAAATAAGGAACTTGAATTGGAAAATGAGAAGTTAGAACCGCACATTAAGGAATCTACCTCGATCCTGAGTGAAATGAAATCCATAAATGAAACTATAGAGACTTAGGTTAAGAACCTCACCATTGCGCTTGAGAAGTCCTCTAGGAGAGTTAGCGAGTTGACCAATGAGAATGAGACCTTAGAAATTTAGGTTAAAAACCTTTTGAACGATCTAGAATATTCTAAGTCTTAACTGCTTGCCTTATCTAGTGGTTTTGAAAAGTTAGATAACATTCTAGGAATTGGTAAGTCGGCTGAAAATAAGGGAGGTCTAGGTTTTAAGGAAAACAGTGTTAGTACTTCTAAGACAACGTTTGTCCCTGCTACTGGTCAACCTAAACATGTGCCTAACCTCGATCTTAAAAATAAGGGATTTGTTAGACAGAGGCCTACTAGACAGCGTAGGACCCGTCGACCTAGGAATAGACATCAGCGTCTACATATCTTTGATCTTAGGTTTATCTCTACATGTTTTCACCGCGGCGAGTTATGACACATTAAGCATATGTGTCATCATTTCATGAACAGAAATATAAATGAGAACTTGAATAGAAATAAGAATCAGGATTATGTTGGTCACATTAACTTCCTTACTAATCAGGTAAGTAAATTGACCACGTTAATAATATAGATGACCCGAAATATTCCTATTATTAGGCAAGTTTGGATGAAGAAAAGTGATCTGAAAATTTTGAAAAAGATCACTGTGCTCTTAAAAGTAAAAACATTTATATACCTAATTGATTATATATTTTTGGTGCATACTTATGCTTTATCATTGTGTAACATTGATTTATGTATGTATCATATTTGTTTATTTATTTTTTAGGTAGAAAACTCATGCATATGTTTTATTTTATTTTATTTTTTGTATTTACCATTTTATTTTTTTGTTTGGTGCATTCATGTTTTAAAATAAAAAAAATAAAAAAAATAAAAAATTGAAAAATAAAAAAAAATTATGGAAATTTTTACAGCATAAATGACATTCTTAAACTTGCATGTTGTGATCATGTATAAACATAATTGATAAACTATCGCACAGTTTCCATTACTTGCTTGTGTTGATATGGAGTAATTAGTATATGCGTCTTTATGTACCATCTGCACTGCAAACACACTATCATATTGTAATGGGACTTAACTGCGTATGTGAGATTTGGGATGACAGTCACATGTTAGTAAGCTGACTCTGAACATGAATTGACTATATTTATTAGACCTAAACTCAAGATTATCCCCAGTAATAAAAAGCTCAGTATCTTATGTTTTTCTTCGGAGCTTATTTGACTCGAGCAATTAAGCCTTATGGGTTTGTCATAACCTGGTGCCTATGGTCAACTGACTTGGGTTAACCGGTTTAAAGCTCACTACATGTGTCATTTTAGTCGCTTAGTGGAGAAAAGCCTGCACTTAAGATGTGAAAAATAATTATGAGTTTAAAATATTGAAATTTGTGGAAATAAAATATGCTCAAAGTCAGGGGGAGAAAAGAAAATATCAATACAGATTGAGCTTTTACTTAAAGGTCCTAATGCGCTGTAAATGGTTTGACTTTCATAAGTAAAAGAATATACTTATTGACAGTGATATTTAGCATGTTATTTCTCACAAAATTAAGGTCTGAAATCCTATTTAGAAATGATTAGTGACACTTTACACTCGTGGGTCACTTATACAACTTACTCCATGTTAACTTGAACTGAGTATGTGGAAAAGTTTACTGTATATTATATTTATGCATCTTATCGACTGCATTTTGAATGATTATATGTTTAAAAAAAATTCCATTCGTTATTTGTGACAAAAAGGGAGAAATAACAGTTACAAAGGGGGAGATTTTATGTTTAGGGGTCGTTGAAAAGTGACATAGATACATGTTGCCTACTGCATATAAACATTGATAGTTCGCAGTAATTGGAAGAATGTGTATTGCATCTGCATTGCATATCATATGCATAGCTGTTTGAGTTTTGATATTTTGTGATGTTAATGTTTCGGTTGGTATTTTGATTGACATTAATGTCACGTCTCAAACAGCATGCTTATTTATGTTTATGAGTTTTTGATATCATGTCTCAAACTAGCATGCCTATTTATGTTCATGAGTTTTTGATTTCCTGTATCACATGCTTTTACACTGGGTATTGAGTTTTGATTTCAGGAAACAACTATATCAAGAAATGCAAGAAGTAGAAGATCTTGAGTAACTTGGATAGTATAGATCCTTGACTTTATTTGTATGGTTTGTCATAAAATGCCAAAAGGGATATTGTTAGGTCCAATTTTGTAATTGACATGTTTGTGAACAAAATGGTCATAATTGAACACTTGTAAAAAGTCAAGGATTTGGATACAATTTTGTATAGATGAGTTAGTTAGGGTTAGAGGTTGAAAACAATGATAATGCGGCTCCAAAATTTCGCTGGACTGTCGCTAAGATGTCTCTCGAGCGGCAGAAACAGAACCTTCATCGCCCGCCTATCGCCTCGCTGTCGCTCGAGCGATAGCTCCCTCGCTCGAGCGACGTATTTATGTGGCCAGACCTAATTCGCAATTTTGAAGAGTTTTACACGGCTCATAACACCTAAACGTCCCCGACTATAAATACAGAAATCTGAGACGAATTTGGTGTTGTTGCTTCATTGTGACATATTCATATCGTCTTTTGAGAGATAAAAAAATACAATTCACAAATTGATTCATTCATATCATTATTGAGATCCAGCAACCAAGTTTTGAGAAAATATCAAGGTTCGTGAATCCAAAACACCTGGCTTTCTTAATACTTTGAGGAATGTACTTTCTCAATTGGATTTCAGAAGTTTCTGGAGGTTGAGAAGGGTTGGACTACAAGCGCGGAAGAAGACAGTAATAGGTGATTCCTGAGTATCCACTTGGAAGAGACGTGTACAGAAGACTGTGAGACTGCTACAGCAAATATTGGTAGAAGATTGTGAGTCTGTAAGTACAGCAGAACTTAGAAGCTACATGAGGTAGATCAGGAGATCTAGCGGGTTGGCTAGATAATATTTACGGTAGCAGATCGCAAGATTGGAATGAGCAGTAGATCTTGGAGTTGTAGGGTTTACAACAGCTAGTGGAACTAGTTTGGAATTGAAATGTAACCCACATTGTCTATAGTGGAGGTAACTGACTTGGTCCCGAAATTTTTACTTAGTTGGATTTCTCCGTCATCATATCGGTGTTCATTGTTTATTGCTTTCCAAATATTACAATTGCGGTAATTCAATTTAGGGAAATTGGATTGTATGTTTAATTATCTAGAAACTAATTAAAAGTGACTTTTGGCTTTAATTAGCATTATTCCGCACGTAAGGTCGAACTTGTTAATTAACTACGCATTTTTCAGTTGTAATTTACATTAGAATTCGATTATTATTTGTATTCTGTTCATAAATATGTGTCACTATTAATAATATCCACAATTGTCTTACACTGTAATACAGTGTACGTAAACTTATACTTTATGGAATACGGTAAATATGACCTTACACTTTGAAAATTACTGTCAACATAAATTACAATTATGTATTATTTGTGGATTAAATTCGTTATATTCGTTTTATATATTTGATGGAGTAACATCAATTGTAATTTACACTATTAATGAGGATGTCTTAGCTCCCTCAATAGAATTATTCTCCGCGTACAGGATTTTTCTCACACGCACCTTACATATGCTGTTGCATGGTGCCCTTTTTTATTTATTTATCAAGAACCAATGATAATGCGTTATTTAAGTGAAATTCTGTAATAATTCTGTGAAAGTTTTTCTATACGTATAACATAACTCCCCTTAATATGAGTCAATGGACCAGTTGAGGCTGGATGATGATATCCTTTAAATCAGTAAGTCCACCAAAATAAGTGTACCTAAATCTACATTAACATACCTGAATGTATATAAAATGAAGTTCTTTACCCTGATTGGTAGGATTAAAATTAGAATTTTAATATAAGTTAAAGTCAATAATTAATTTTAATTAGATATTTGATGAGATCCATAATTTTTTAACTATATATTTTATTAATTTTTATCAAAATTGACTACAAATTTAATTTTAATCCAAACAAGAGTAAAGTTATTTATTTGTGATAGGAAGTAAGGGGTACATTCTAGATGTAGTCAATGAAGGTGTTCAATTATTGAAGACAGCTTCAGACTTGGCAACTACAATCAAAACAGAGTCAATAAAGTTGATCAGAACTCTTAGAATTTTTCTGTTTCTTACTTAAATTCATTGTTGATTTGAGTTGGTGGTAATTATTTTAAGGGGGGGATTATGTGATCGAGAGAATCAGCATTTAAACTAGAGACTAGAGTCGTGATATTTGTACAATTTTTTTTTTTCCAATCTCACACTGACAAGCATTACATTCATTCATTTAAAATCTGTTTTTTTAATCAACGATACGAATCTCGATAACTAACTAATTGTCAAATTAATTGTACAACTAGATTAATTCTTTAAGGAGAATTCCCTACGTACAAGAAATGGTTGATAGGGTTTTTATAAATGTTGTGTTGATAGCACCTGTATAACTATTATTTTTTCGACTTTCAATGAAATTGCGTCATATGTTATCCGACAAAAAGTCTATGAAAACATTCCGTACTTTTGGCATTGTCCATTCTTTAAACTGAAACTGAGACACGACTCAAACTTCTGTAATGGCCTGGAGCATTGAGCTACGTGCACAAAAAATGTAAAGGTAAAAGAAAAATGTTGATGCCTGGAGTTAAAGCCAATCAAAGTATGCTTTCGTATCATTTTGCTACATTTTTTTTTTTCCTTTGAAGTGACTTTGAACCCAAGACATCTTTTGTATCATTATCTAAATCTTTAGTTTTAAGTATGCATTAGATGACTCTAATTGCAGAAG
The DNA here is from genome assembly GCA_903798345.1 of Fraxinus anomala. NCBI lineage: Eukaryota > Viridiplantae > Streptophyta > Magnoliopsida > Lamiales > Oleaceae > Fraxinus > Fraxinus anomala. The sequence goes on from CAIGRN010045149.1 coordinate 6,664, forward strand.
TCATGAAAGTTAATCATTTTGACGGATGACACTAAAAAAAAATTATTAGATACCTAAAACCTAGCAAAGTCATTATTAATAAACTTCAAAGCATTTATGAACCAATATATATGTGATTCATTCTCGTAAAAATTATAACACGCGAAAGACCACATATCATAGAAGCAGGATAAGTGATACGTCGAGCAAGCACCGATGAAGAACACAAGCAAAGCTAGAGCCTAGGTATTCATATATTCCATCAAGAGAAGGAAAAGACTGGTAAGGATGGGGATCACATACGGTGATCGAACCAAAAATCCTGCATCTTAGAGCAGAATCTTTTGTCACTCCCTTATTCTCTCCCCGTATAAAAAAACCTACAAAAAGCAAGAGAGCTAAGCCACTAATATCGTGGCGAAGTTTATACTTTAGTAAGTCAACTAAGTTAAGGCTTCATTACACTCATGTTTGGTATAAATTAAAATAAAGTCAAAGTCAACAATTAATTTCAATTACATAATTTAGGAATTTCACAACTTTTAACCACTTGTATCCTTTCGCTCAAATATTCAAATTTGTAATTAAAATTCTTCAAATTTGACTTTATTTAATGAAATTGATTTGAAAATATTGCAACACCTAATCAAATTCCATAAATGAAGTGTATCTCAAGACAAAAAAAATAGTAGGGTTCAAAAGAGATTTATGAAAACTACTTCTACGAATAACTTTCTAATCTCACTTATAATTACCAATTCTTGTATTAATCATTGAGAAAAATTAATTAATAGCAAAACTTGCATCAATATATCAATGAATATTTTGGAAGTTTATTCCACGAAATTTATATTGGTAAATGTATTGACCGATAGCCCCTGTTTGATACATACTATTTAAAAATACATTTTTTTTAAATTCATTTTCAACTACACATTTTTCAATAAAATAATATTTTCTATTACATCAATAACTTTTTCTTACTTATTAACCATATATTTCTCATCATATCAATATTTAAAATATATTATTTCCTTATAATATCCATCAAACACACAGTAAAATAAAAATCATATCAAATAATCAATGAAAATACTATAATAATTTTGAAAATTAATTTTTCTAAAAAAAATTTGAAAGTCTGGTTGACGATTCTTTAAAAAATAAAAAATAAATAAAACAATTAACAAGAGAAAAATAGAACCCCCCCCCCCCCCCCACCACCCCCAGCAGTCCACCCCCACTCTTACCAAGAAAAGCATATCAAAGGAACCCATTTCTTCCATTTCTGTGTTCATCCTACTTAAGTAGAGAACTCAAAATTTCACTTGACAACAGTTTCACAAATCCATCAAACTCAGAAACCCATAAAGAATTCCACATGATCCTCCATTCCCACTGCACAAAACAACCCACTATGCTTAATAATTAATACATAAATTCGCTGGAAAAAAGATACCCTTGCAAGTATGGAATCCAGAATCGAATGCGTATCATACACTGATGGAATGGATGAAGATGAGATCTCCCACCCACATCCTTATGCTCAGTATTCATCTTCCAAACCATCTCACATCATCAACAGTAGTAACAATAGTAATCTCACTGGTGGTTTAGTTAATCCACCCACTAGTGTCCATGAGCTTCTTGAATGCCCGGTTTGTACCAATTCTATGTACCCTCCTATCCACCAGGTGAGTTCAATTTCTTCTTAATTTTTACAATTTTAATTAAGGGTTTGTTTAATTTCTTTCAAGATTCAATTTTTATGTTGGTAATTTGGTCAATTGCTTGAAACTCTGATATTCTAGAGCCAGCTTTATGGGCTAACTGATGCAAAATTGTAATTTTTTTTTTGTTGGTTTTGCAATTCTATGTGCAATTTTGAGCAGGCGTTGATCGGAACTTCGGGAGTAATTTGTGGAAACTGTTGCATTTTATTGTAGTACTTAACCAAAACGGATTTTCTTTTTTCCTTCGATAATTTTTGGCAATTGTTTGAAGTAATGGGTGTGCTATTATGAAGATTTTAGTTGGTGGAAATATGCTGTTGATTTGTTAGGTCAGAACTCATAATGCATTAAGGGAAAATAATCAATTGCCTTTCCCCCCTCCCGGTTTAGTTTAATTACCAAAAAAGTTGGAACATTGGTTGTCCTTTATCATCATGCTGATAATTTGGGGAGCAGCTTTTGGGCTGAGGAAGGATTGCAATTTCAGCTAATGCAAAAGAATATCACAGTTGAATTATCATTTGTAGATAGATGTGGAGGAGAATTTTTCCCAGTGGCTTATAAAATGAAGAACTAGAGACGGTTACTGGTTGAGGTTTTCTGATGCAAAGATAAATCAAGTGCTTCCATCTTTTCTTAGACTATGAGCAACTGCAAGTTTCTTTTGTTTTTAGTTGAAGTTTTGAACTTCTTTTTCCTCTTTCCTTTTACTTGAATATTATTGGAAAACATGATACAATCTGTAGTAGGTTGAACAGACATCCGAGTGAAAACTTTTTGTTAGAACTTAGAAATTACATTTTCAGTTATTTATTTCTGGATATGATGTATCTATTCCTTGATATAATGTTGGCTGCGACATCTATCCTGACCACTTTCTCGTTTAATTATTTGCATGGAAAAACAATATTCTCTCTCTGAGTGAAGTTTTCTGGGTTCCTTTCACTTTAACAGACTGAGTGCATAATCTCTCAAGTTCATTTAAATTAGTATCCCACCAATTAGTCAATGGTGTCTAAGATATCAATTCCCCTGTCAAATATGAACTCTGAGATACTTTTATTTGAAGATGAGTTTTTCATCATCTTCAGTTGATAGATATACATGCAATTGCTCTAGTATGTTTTAAATTTTATATACACATCGCATAGCATGACTATGATATAGCACTTTCTTCCAATAATGCTTTCTTATGAACTTGTTGGCATTATCTATTATGTGAGCTTGTTCTAAGCTTAAAAAGTTTACTTATAAGTAAGTTTTAAAAAAAATATTTTTTATTAATCAAAGTTGGAAATAAATTGTTTATTTTGATGCTAAAGTATGAGTTACTTTCAAAATAAGTAACTTTTATTGTTTAACTTCTTCAAACATGTTTGGAAACAAAAATTACTTAAAAATAACTTTACTTGCTCTTAACCTTAGCCAAACATGCTTGTTTCATGTTAAAACCAAATGTATTTAGAGAAAAGTTTTATCATCATTTTATTCCCTGCAGTGCCACAATGGACACACCCTCTGTTCCACCTGTAAAGCTAGGGTTCACAATCGATGCCCCACTTGTAGACAGGAGCTTGGTGATATAAGATGTTTAGCACTAGAAATGGTGGCTGAATCTCTTGAGCTTTCTTGCAAATATTGTTCCCTTGGTTGTCCTGAGATCTTCCCTTACTACATTAAGCTCAAACATGAGTCTGTTTGTAATTTTAGACCTTACAAATGCCCATATGCTGGATCCGAGTGCTCAATTGTTGGCGATATTCAGTTCCTGGTTGCTCATTTGAGAGATGACCACAAGGTCGACATGCACTCTGGATGCACATTCAATCACCGCTATGTTAAATCTAATCCTCGAGATGTGGAGAACGCCACGTGGATGCTAACTGTAAGTATATTCTATTGATTCCATTTGATTGTAAAATCATCTCTCTTTTGATGTCGAAATGGTTTTGCAACACATGATCCTCAAGTTATATATTTCCCATTGGGCTCATTAGGCTCTTTGAGAAGTTCCATTGAATGATTCAGTAGTTTTTCTGTGTAATTGTGTTCTACAGTGTGTTGCATCTCCATTAAGATTAGAACGATACGACAGTTGTTTTCTGGGAGTCCAGCATATCTGTTTTCAGTAACCTAAGATATGCCCTATCTTTATGTTTATATCTCACTAGGGCTAGTTTGATGTCTAATATTGTTTTGCATTGACAGTTTGAATCTTTGTGTCATTTTCAGATTGTGTAATCTATGCAAATCCTTTTTATCGTTTTATAGCCAAAAAATTACTCAAGAAATCGTTTACCTTCATGGATTATGAATGCTGAAGGCCTCCAACCTCTTTCCCCATTCCAGGTTTTCCATTGTTTTGGTCAGTACTTTTGTCTTCATTTTGAAGCTTTTCAACTTGGCATGGCTCCTGTTTACATGGCTTTTCTGCGATTCATGGGAGACGAGATAGAGGCACGAAACTACAGTTACAGCTTGGAGGTTGGGGGAAATGGCCGGAAACTTATCTGGGAAGGCACCCCAAGAAGCATTAGGGATAGTCACAGAAAAGTTCGGGACAGCCATGATGGTCTCATTATACAGCGTAATATGGCTCTTTTCTTCTCTGGAGGAGACAGGAAAGAGCTGAAGCTTCGTGTAACAGGACGAATATGGAAGGAACAGCAGAACCCAGATGGTGGCGCATGCATACCCAATCTGTGAGGCTGCTTCAGTCTGTTCGATGTTGTTTACCATTTTTTGTGCTTGAGTTTAAGCTAAATGTTATTGGTGCATTGATATATTCGGTATTCTTGAAGGTGTACGTTTATCTGCTTGAAGTTTCAGTGATTAATAGGCTTCCTTTTCCTTGTTCTATTTAAACTCTCTGGTGCAACTTTTTATACTGTCATATGTTACGATTGAAGCATCAGTCTCCCAGCTGTAATGAAGACTATCAATTGCATCTGACTTGATTTTGAGCACTATTGTTAATACGAACAATGCTATACGTACAGACAAATTGTACAGATGGGTTTATAGAATGTCACATGGCAACAATTCATTGGATTTTGGACAAAAAACAAAAGTTAAATCAATTAATCAAATGCTGGCATCTTTGCACCTGTAAAATTGTCAGTTTAATTTGTGTACAAGTATTATTTGTGTTGTTAATGCAGGTGCTGCTGATTTCTAATCTTTGACAAGACAAATTAGCACTTATGAATCGCATAAAAAACTTACAAAATTCTTTCGTTCTTACACCAAAAAACTCGAGAATTTTCAAATTCATGACAGCACAATCTCCGACATCGATCCCTGTCCTTCAATCCTTTACAGAGGACAAGAAAACCAAAAATTGTACAATCAAATGTTGATATCATGTCTGAAGAATAAAGCACTATCGGACAAGAACGACGTGCACATAAATTAGGAGAGTCAAATCCATTTTAATTTAATTTTTACATACAGAGAAATTGTTGGACTTATAGAAACTTTAATATGCATCCAGATGGTACATTGCTAGATTCAGAGGGAAGAGACTACACGAGGACTTAGTTGGCTGCTTTGTTGGAGATTGCGGTTCTAAAAAGGGGAATGGAGGTGCGGGGAATCGAACCCCGTGCCTCTCGCATGCGAAGCGAGCGCTCTACCATATGAGCTACACCCCCCGTTGATGATTCTGTCTTTTTTTTATTATTATTAATTATTGAGACCTTTCCTTCCCAACTTTATTTTTGTCCTTAGCACGTGGTTAGTGCGAGGGAGACTGCAATACGAGCGAACTATGTACCGTATTGACCCTTCGTATTGGCCTTACTAGCCGCCATGAATGTTACATTTTAAACGATTCTTGAAAGGATTTGTGAGTTTGTAAAATGATCTCATTGTGTTGATTAATATTACCAAAATTGTGTTGATTAATATTTGGCAGCATTTCATTGGTAATTGGACCAAAAAATCTTCCGACCATTCAATCACAATATGTCAACTCATTCTGACAGTCTGATTCTGATAAAATCATCCGACAAAGTAACAAAATTCAATATTTGATTTTCTTCGTGGGTAATACAGATTCTGAGACGATTATTAAAATGAATACTTGAGCAGCCAAAGTCAAGCAGCCATGGATCATTCCTTTTTCTGTTCATGTGAATTGACACTTTACTTCTTATCAAATATATCGAAAACTTGAAAATACTCGTCTATTTAACGTTTAGTATTCGCTTGACCCATTTCATAAGATTTATTTTTAATCACGCATTTCACCATTTTTTATCAAAAAAAAAAATTTTAAATTTATTTTTTATCCAAACAATAAACTACAAATTTGACCGAAGCGATTTTTTTCATACAAATTTTACGATAGGGCCTAAAGCATTTTTCCCTGACCTAACAGGGCAGCAAATATACTAATCGCGGCTGAGTTGGCAGGGTCTTCCGTCTTGATGTTTTGTTGTATAATTCCAAATTTTATACATTTTTGGCTAAAAAAAAAATCGAATGTGGCTCAAACTTCACAACACCACGCAGGAAGTAGATAAGAATTTTCAAAATCTGCTTTATAGGAAGGAATGTTTGGCATATTAGTGCTGTAACGAGATAGATAATAGTAGACGTAGACAAAAATAAAAATATTATTTTAACAGTAGAATCAAGCGAATATATCAAATTAATGTCAACTGCAGGATCCAAAAATGTAATATCAAACTCAGCTGCTAGTAAAGAATAAACTGAAAAAGACTTTAGACTTCCCTATTATGCATGAGAATATCCGAAAAAGAAATAAAGCACCAAATTATCCAACTTTCTTGACTGAATTGATAAAGAAGGTTATACCTAAAATAAAAAGAAAATTTTCTGAAGTTCAAATACGAATTTCCCAAAAGTAAACCTGCACATCAAAAGACAGATAATGGTCAGCTAAACATATAGCATTTTTGTCTGTAAAACGAAGATTAGCAAACCAATTATTTTACTTAGTTTCATATGTGTTTGAGCTACATTATTTTGGAATAGTAGATTGATAGAGAATGTGATTGAAAAAGGAGGAAAAACTATTGATGTGATGAAAAATATTCTTTTATTGAAGAATGTGATTGAAAATTAGTAGAAGAATGAAAATGAAAATTTTAATATGGCTCTAACGGGACTGATAGTGATAATGACTCGCGTATCTTGAGAGAGGAGAAAAACAAGAAACTGAGCTGAGTTGATTTCTTTGCCCTATTTGTTTTGGCCTTTATTTTCCCTTTCTTTTCTCTTTACTTTTTTTTCTGAGTTGGTTTGTACCAGGAAGCTAATAAAGTCTGCTAGAGACCATATTGTCTAAAGGTTGCAATAATTTAAGGTTAGCATACTAGGTCTAGTAGACAGTAAGCTAATCTGATGTAGTAGTTTTTTCAATTAAGAAACTATGTATAATCATCTTGATGATCCCATAAACTTTTTCTGAAACAACTTGATTGCGTAGCACCTCCAACCAGTTGGTTATTTATAATGCACTGGTCAAAAAAGGCTGTTGAAGCCAACGACGATAACAATGAGCTATAGAAGTTTCGAAATATTTTTTGTTCTCCCCTTGAAAATAAAAACAGAAAAGAAAATGTAAGGGACTAACCTGTGTATTTTGAAATGATGTACTCAGGCATCTCATGAAATTTCTATCCACTAAAGCTGGAAAATCCAAGACATCTATGTAGCTGTTGTGTACCATCCATATGAAGACAATTTCTTCATTGATCATCTGGTTATATTAGTTGATAGAGGTCACAAAAAATTTCCTCACGTAGTATTAGCTGTGTTAGTTTCCTTTGAAGCAAAACTGGTAGACCTAGGACGCTCGGTTTCTCTGACAACTCTGCTATATACAACTTTGAATGGCTGTGAACTGTATGGCCTTTTGAGCAAACTTAATGGCATTCTCAGCATCTGTTTTCGGTTTCTTCTCCCTCTGATTAAAATATTGAAGGTTTTTTCTTCACCAGCATCTGATTGCTGTCTCTGCACATGATAATCATTGCATCTGACATCCTCTTCTTTTGGACTAGGATTGTTCATTAATTGGTTTGCAGGAACAGTAAGGCTATGCATACTAGATTTATGTTTTTCTTCCCCATTTCCTGATTGAACCACAGCTATGTCGTTTAAGTTTTCCACTGTCTCTGATGCTAGGAGAGCTACTTCTTTCTTAGACTCAGTCCCAGTGTCCAGATCTACTGGCAAATTTTGCGCCAAATTCAGAGTCTCCGAGTAAATAAGTTGCTCCTTTGACTCCGAAGTGGATTCAGCAATTGACTCAACTACAGGTGGTGAGACAGGCAACTCTATTGGGCGACGGCCACGCCAAACTGCGCCAGGAATGTAGTCCGACAAATTGGCATTTATGTTACATTGCCAGACAAAATGATTGGAATGAAATGGACCACTAGGTACCGGAAAAGTGCTCGGCGGTAATGATTGGGCCTGAGTGTATGTAGGGTACATAAATGGCAAGGGGTGCATCATGTTAGGTGTTGGTGGAGGTGATGGATATGGGTGGTGAGGGGAGGAGCACATGGGATTGGGTAAAATGGTAGTGGGAACTGGATGAAGAGTCATATTCATTGGCCAAGGGCCAACAGGTGGAACAGCTCCCGGACCAGAAGGGGGAGTAATGTTCATGGACAATGGTGCTACACGTCCAGCGGTTGGTGATGGGTTAAATGGAGTTGCTGATGCAGACAACTTCTTATTGGATATATCTCTGGATTCATTTGAACAATCCACTGGAGATTTCACCTTTAGTTCTTCGATTCCTCCCAAAGTAGATTTTGGATCATTATCAGCTTCCGCTATGTTAATTGAATCCTTGGAACAAATATGCATTTCTAGAGAATCTACAGAACTCGAACTGTTATCATTCTGAATATCTTGCTGAACCATTTTATTAAAGTCAACAGTGCTGGATTCGCACGGTGCCACAATTACTGCAACCTCTGAGTTATTATCATCTGTTGTGTCCTTTGAAAGAGTTTCTTCTTTCTTTTCAGAAGAGTCATCTTCATTTTTCAGATGGGTCGTGGGATGCACAACTAAAACTTGAATATTCTCTTCCTCAATATTTTCAGCATTTAATAGCATGGACCCAGCATTTTCCACAACCTCATTGTTTTGCTCATCAAGTCTTTTGAGTTCCTTGCTTTCAAGAGTTTCATTTTGGGGAAGTCTCACCTGCAGCATGGGTATAGTACCTGGTGGCGCCAGAGCTACTTCCTTATAAGAAGGAGATTTCCCCAAGCTTACTATTGAACTTTTCTTTGATACTGGTCCAACCTCTCTTTGTATGGAAACCATCCCTTGCTCTACTGGGGAACATAATGACTCACCTTCATTTTTGGAGGTCTTTGCAGAAGCATCTTTGGCAGATGAAGATACAGACTTAACTCTGTATGCTACTGCTTTGACTAATTTTCGCCCAAATTTGGTACCTGGAGATGGACCTTTTGCAACAAAATATTCAGTATAACTTCCTGGAGACGTCATCCGTTTCTTTAACAGATAATATTTACTACTCATATGGTTATTCTTGAGTCTAGGATGATCCACTTCAGCAACTTCTTTTTTCTGATAAGCAAGAATCTTACTTGCATTCTGCCTTCGCTGCCTCAGTCGTCTCCCATACAAGTCAGATGATCTGGGTCTTTGAACTGACTGCCATCCATCTTCTCCTTCGGCATGTGTTTCAGGTGAGGCATCACCGTAAACAGCAGGCTTTTTAACTACAGCTTCCTCCAGCAAAGGTTTGTTGGACTGACCTAGTATTTCTGCAGTAGATTCTTTTACCACATTCTTTTCATGCTGAACTGACAAAGAAATTAATTCATGGTTCACGTTGTTCTTGACTTCAGCCTCAAGAATTTGGATCTCTTCATCTGACACCTCTTTCAGAGTATCTCTGGGAGAAGCCTCAAATTTTGGGGAGGCAATACTGTTTTGGGGAGATTTTCCCTTCACCTAAGACAAGAAAGTACAAATCAACAGTTGAATGGCATGTTAAATTTCTAATATAGTTGCCTGCATCCCAATGGGGATTTTGCTTACAGAACATTATAGAATCAGATCAAAATGGAAAATGCTATCGAACATCCAATAAATGAAATGATAGCCTAACGTTTGAAGACAGAATTTTACCAAATTTTGATTTCTAAGTGTAAAACTTAAACATACACATTCACTTTTGTCAATGAAAATGAGAGAATATTGCATATACTTGGATACCAATAGCATATGAAAGTAGAGTGAGGGTAGTTTTCTTTACTGACCCAATGCACGTTCCAATATCTTACAGAAATAAATTGCGAAAATTTTGAGCTATCTAAAACCTGTTATTGGCGACATCATAAACTTTTATTCTTACAGAATAAGAATAGATAAATAAATAAAAGCAAACCTTTGCGTTATAACTTCTCTTCGCTCCTCTAGCATCTTTTCCTTTGAAATCATGACTTGGATTAATGTAGTCAAGCAAATCCGATACACTGTCAATCAAAAAAATGATTATACAAAAAATTGATTCCACTATGAATTTTAGTGATAATGATAGTGCTGAAATTTTAAGATGTCACCATGTACAATTCCTTGGAAATAAAAAGATCGTGATGAAATCACTGGAATGTTGTACTCATTTCCTGTCAATTGAAAGTTTTGTACTCGGACATTCTGTGGTATGTTTCAGACAAAAGTTATTTATCCTAAAATTAACTTTAATATCTAAAAGACACCAAGGGTTTCAGACAACAACGTGGAAGCATATTGTTATGTTTGTAGGTAGTTGGGTATTTTAGTGATGCCCAAATAACCCCTAGTCAATGATGAAAAATCGTGACCCGTTTAACTTCATAGGCTATAAACCTAGGATTGAAGAATATTGAAATCCACACCACCAACAATGTAGCCCAAATCTTATTGGGTATTTAGAGGAAATCAGCACATTGGGCCAGGTGCTCAATATCCAATTGTGAAGATAGTTTGAATTGAAAATTCTATCTCTNAAGCTTTGAAAGTGTTATCATTATCTTTGAACTCTATCTTGAAGAGATTTTCTTGGAATTCGTTTGTAATTTCTTGCCTATAAAAAGGAGTCATTGGCCCTCATTTTAAATACACCAAAAAGAAGAAAACCGTCTCTTCTTCTTCACTGTGCCTTCATGGTTTCTACCTTCCTGTGCAATTCCGTCTGCTTCGAATTATCCAAGATTTATGTTACCTTTGTGGTGTTGGATTGGAGATTTTCTGAGCCTAAGAAAGGGGAAATTTATTGTTCTTATTGTTCATCAATTTTTTGATTCTTTAATTTGATTTCTTCTCATTGTTTAAACTAATTACTTTGATTTGTTCAATTGTAGGAGGAATTAATGTCAACATAGGTGAATCTAAAACACTTGATAAATTATGATTCTAGATATCAAAGGAATAGATGATATACAAATTTCTTAGATAAAGAACGTGTGCACTATCAAAAGGAGATGGAAATTATACAAACAGCCACGTCCAGGGAATGGGGGGTCTCCCAGGCATTTTAGTCCAAATGTTGCCCATTATAGTTAGCAAAACACAGGGTGGAAATATGGTATCTCATATGTTCAACTGTAGCTCCAACATATTTTATTTTTTTATTTTGAAAAGTACATCTAAGAAATCAGTATTAAGTAATGATACGAGAAAAATACACAAAACTACTATATAGAATAATAGAAATGAGTTTAATCTTATATTCTCTTAATATTTTTTATTCAGTGCAGCAACTCGTTCTAGATATAAAACTTCAAATCTCCTCAAATTGTACCATACAAATTTCTAGAAAAAAAAAAAAAAAAGCAAAATCAAAGCATAGTGAATAAAACTACTTATGTTAAATTAGTGAATCTGTTCGCTTGACTAAACCTATCTTTCAAAAGGATTTGTGGCTTGTCTAGTTCACCCCCTTGTCACTTAATAGGAAAACAAGAGCAGGATGCGGCGCTAGCCTAGCTCCTGCAGCAATCAATTAGTATTCAGTATCAGCTCTCGTTTCCAATATGCACTGTAGTGAGCTCGCAAAAATCAATGCCACTATTAACTATTTACTTCGTGTTGATTTGGTGGGTCATGGAACTGCTTTTTGACTTTAACCTAGATGGTCCACAAGAAGATGATTTCAAGAGCACCATGTCAAAGGTAAAGTAAGATTTTTACTTTCTATGGCACTTTCGTAAATATTTCCAATACGCTTAACCATGGTCAGTAATCCATGGCAATATATGGGAAAATACACACATAAATGAAACTGCAATATATGGGAAAATACACATAAATGAAACTGCACAAATCAAATGAGCCAACTTGCAAATCACAGAGAAAATGTTAATATACCTCAGATGACCCTTGCTGGCTATAGATGCGTCAGGCTTTCGACTCCCATTTCGAGCCGCTTCTTGCTGCTCAAAAGCCTTGGACTCGAAGTACTCAAGCCATGCAGCAGCATCCTGCAGGATTTGTTTACAACAGACATGATGTTAATGATGAAGAAAACCTAGAATGGCTATATACAAATCAAATTGTTTCAAACTTGAAATTTTGCTATAGGAGTTATCTCTATATTCAGTAAACCAAGAAACTAATTTATTTGAATCCAGATTAAAAGAGAAATAAATGCTAATGGCGTAAGTTATTAAACTATTTACTATACCATGCTGAATTAACTTCCAGGCAAAGATTGTTATGGAGATTTCATTGAATACGTGCAAAAGATCGCATGTAGCATATTTCAGGCATAAAGTAGAATATATATAGTGATTTAGTTTCTTGTACTTTTATTAGTTTTACGTTTAAAAAATCTCATTATATTAGTTTGGAATATTCCAATTTTCAAGAAATCTAAGTATAAATAGGACCAGTATGAATAATGGGAGACATTCAGTGATAATGATTTTCACTGACTCTATTTCCCAAATTCCCATTTCTTTCTGTCTCTTCTTCTCTTTCATTCTCTTTTCCATTCTACATCACTCTCTCTCTAATAAAATGTGTCAATTTTTTGTTTCTAATCATGACATAAGGTATCAAAAGTTACATAGTATTAATCAATCACGTCATCAACAATTATGTGCTAATACCACTTAGAAAGTGAAAGAAAATACAGAGGTAACTCCATGGACCCACGGAAGAAGGAAGTACCTGTGTACGAAGGTCATCCGGGCCCAACTTTGCTCGGAGTATCTGCAAGGTTGTTTGCTCATGCTGAACACTTAATGGATACGCTTCCATCAACGAAAGTGCAATTGCTATAGCATGATAACTAGCTGCTGTCTGAAAAGAATGAAAAGCATAAAGAATATTAATTCTAAAAAATACAAGCCCAATTTGTGAAAATCCCCAAGTCCTGTGAACCCTCAGTCCTGGAGCATGTATAATCTAGATACATCTTCATAATGAAAAGACAGTGGCCCATAATTAATTGTTCAACGAAGTCAGCACTCGTCCAACTCATCCAACATAATCTAATCATATATATTATATCCTCTTCAATTCCTCCTTCCTTGGTAATTAGGGAACCTAACCTATAACAATCACTATGTGGGGCACCACAATTTTACATACAAATTAAAGTGTTTTGTGAGTAAAATATGACGAGTATAATTCTAGGAATAAACAAAAAAAATATTGCTTTTATACTTATCCCTACTTAGTACTTAAAAGATCAATGAAAAGGCAAAAACTTATCATTTGTAAGAATCGGACATTGCCACTTCAGAAGCCCTCAACTTTCAATGAAAAATAATTATGTTATATATCAGGTGAATATTATTATGAATATTTTTCCTTTTTTATAGAATGCCAAAAAGAACTAAATATCATACTTACAAAAGAATAATGTAACTGATTATTAAAATTAAAGCAGCATGGTACCTGAATATGATCTGGACCAAGAAGCATTTGGTTGCACTTCAGAGCTTTATGGAGATATCTGAGAGCAACATGCACATTACCTAGTCCTTCCTCCATCATAGCCACATTTATATATGTTGCAGCAGTGTTTGGATGTGATGGACCACATGTGAGGTGTAACAAATACAATGCTCGCTTTACGTATCTAAACAATTAAAAGGCAAAATACAAAGTTATGAAAGAAAAGAAAAGAAAAAAAGCACTATAATAAAATGTATAAAAGTATTATATCCACACAGAGAAAGCTAGTCAAGGCAAGCAGTATAGAATAACTATTAATATCAACATTATGCTTAGAAAATTTGTAAATAAAGAACTGTACAAAGCCTCCCTCCAACATATGAGATCAGCTAGACAATCACTAGCTACAAAAATCACTTCACTTACCTCACCCTTTAAAATTAATAGAACCTTCTCCTTTTCACATTTTAATCAGAAATCACTATTGTATCATACTTCCTCATTAGTGGATCTATCAGTCTCTTCCATTTTTAGCCATATGTGCATCGATAACTCACATTGCAGTGACTTATTTTGATAATATATTGTTACTTGAGTGTTCAACAATACCATACTGAAGAGAAAACTTATATGAATTTGGAGATCGGACCTAGAAGAGAAGAATATAGTTCTAGAAAGATAGGTTTAGTTCGTTCTACTCACTAAGGTGTAGTAGTTCAATTTCACTAGCATGGTTAAACTGAAAGGGTATTCAGTCTCCAGCTGTACATAATAAGTTAACAAATGCAAAACGACGAATCATAAATATCTCATATATGACTAATAAAATAAACTTCTTATTTTGTAAAAAAGAGCATGATTTACAAGTAGAATCCTCTTAATCTCCCAATCCACTTCAGTGAAACACACGTCTGATCCCCTAGATATTCTTATAATGCCCCCCAAAGAACTGTTGCAACCAAATTATACTAGCATGCTGCTGAATTGTAGAGCAGTAGTCAGCATATATACTTACTTGAGAGCCAGCTCTGTGTGTT
>CAIGRN010045166.1:0-37640 GCA_903798345.1 Fraxinus anomala
TCTCTCTCTCTCCCTCCCCCCCTCCCTCCCTCCCTCCCTCTCTCTCTCTCTCTCTCTCTCTCTCTCTCTCTCTCTCTCTCTCTCTCTCTCTCTCTCTCTCGTGTAGGCTTCTTGGTTATTACAAGCATAAATTGCATCCTTGTGGTTTCTGATAACATGTTATTAAATTCTACACTGATCTCCTCAACTTAGATCCACAACACACTAGCTCTCCCATCAATTTGGGGTTGGTTGCATAAAAATCATTTTTTATTTTTTTGGATTTCATTCGCTACATCGTCCTCAACTTCAGATCAATGATATGTAAAAAAAAGCGCCTTATTAAAACAATAAATAGGTTGTGCTCATTCAATACATCAGTGTTTATGTACCGGTGAGATTTTTTATTTTATTCTTTTCTGGACTATTTGAAATATCAGGAACTTCGCTACCCACAGCCATCTGCAGCCATTGGTTCTATGAATGACCCAACCCGTTATCAGCAGGTTGGAGTTAATAAATTATATTCTCAATTATTTATTTTTTTAAGTGCTTTTATATTTTCATTTATATTTTTAATTTATTTTTATTCTTTTGTAGGGGTTCCAGTCTTCTCAAGAATGGATGTGGAAGAATAAGCCTGCAGGTATGTTTGAGAAACAGCAATGCAGATACTGTCTGTTTCATTCTTTACTTCATGTTGAAATGTTACCTGATGGTTACTTGATATAAATGGAGACAAAGCATACCAATATTTTTAACCATCTATTGATGTCCTCTTCCGTGGTTTTGGTTTTGTTTTGCCTGCAAAAGACTGTTATCCAAGAATCTAATTGTCCTTGTGGCTTGATTCCCATCATGATCTCAATCCTTGTGGCTTGATTCCCGTCATGATCTCAATTATTGGATTAAGACTAATGTCTCATTTACCATGCACACCTTAAGGGTTTCATAGTACTGAAAACAGTGATGTCTGTACATCAGTATATGACAACTCTCATGGTCCCATGTTATCCTCAGGATCCTGATCCAGATGATCAAACAGATCGTGCACTTAATACTGAAATGCAAGGAGGTTTCTGTTTGGGCGATGAAGGAGGCAACGCAAAGACGAGCATCCTCTAATCCTGAAATGTAAGGAATTTTGTCTTGAGTTCTCTTCTCATTGTTGAGAAGTACGTGTACGAGGCTGCTGCCCCATGAATCACTCATGACAATATTACATGATATGCTTAAATGCTTTAGAATTATATTACGGCATTTTCCTTGAGATTGTGATTAATGTGCGGTGTAGAAACATTTTAAGGATGTAGAAGCTTTAATCTTGCTACTAGCCCCTGATGAGTTGCATCGATTTGCATTTTGTGGCTATTTTTTCTTATGTACGAGTTTCCTCATATCGTGATAGCAGCATTAGAGGTGCTACGGGTCAGGTTATTTAGCGTGTCCGGGTTCTTTATGCTGCCCACGTGCTTTGATTCGAAAACAGGTGATTCTGTTCAGATATTTTATTTCCTTTTCATAACTGGGAGTCAGAATTTAGGAGGCATGTCTAGTGAACGTGCATTCTTCATTTGCTAGAATAATCAAATTAATTGACAGCCCTACAGTTTCTACGAATTTCTCCACTACTAGATAGAGATGCCAAGCTTCCCATTTTCAGCATCGAATTTTTGAAATCCTCGTAAAATGCGGCTGGATCATCCACATAAGTCCGGATGATATCATGTGTCTTGTCACTGCCAGTGGCTAGCACCTGGTCAGACGCTAGTAAACCCTCGCCCGAAAGAATGTTGACGTAGTACTGATTATCAAACATTGATGGTGTCGTATGATCAAGATCTGCGAGTGTTGTGTTAGAATCAGATCTTGAGCATTGTTGCTGGAGGGACTGTAAGAATTCTAAATTGACGTCGGGTGAGTTTGCATTATTGTTGCCGTTTATTCGAGAGCTAAACGTTGAGCATCGAGCTTTTCCCATGGTGTGTGCACCTGCTCGTGCAAAGAGAAGTGGCATTTTCTTGTTAAATGTATTTATGTATTTGTAGTTTGAACTTATAATTAAAGGTGAAAATAAGTGATTTTAAATCAAGAAATGAGGTTAGTTACCAGAGAGTGCAACCATATCCTGGAGTGAGAGCCCAACATTTAGGAACTTGGCTACTAAAGTGGATACATCAGAATTCGGGCCCGGGATATTGTTATTGGCTGCTACTTTGCTAGCACTTAAACTATCTTTTCGGCCCATTTGTACATCCCATCCAGGCCCACCTGACTGAAAATTGAAGCCCAATTAAAAAGAGAATGAAATCAAAATCAGCTGAAAGTATTTAGACTAAAAACAGGCAATTAAACTAGACCACTCCTATTGACGCACTGAAATGAAGAACAACTAGGGGCATGATCTGTTTAGGCCTGAGCGGCCCAACACTAGTTAGTCTCGGTCATCAGAGGGGCATGGCTCGTCCGTGTGGACTTGTCTACTGGGCCTTTATATAAAATAAAAACCGTGTAGGTCTATGAAAAAAATTGTATGCACCTGATCCTGTCATGCCCAAGGGCCATTTCAGGCCTAGATATATAAAGCGCGCTGACTGGATAAAGATATGTTACAGAGAGGCGGTCTTATTTGAACCTATAATTCACATGCTCGTTCGTATATTAAGGTATACAAGAAATGTAAGTGAAGTTAAAACATATACTAGGGACTAGTTTAACCTAGTACTTAAAAAGCACCCAACACAATAAATAGGAGAGTATGTACCAAAACAACAGAGTCTCTAGCAGCAACAGCAAGAATATCAGCACAAGACACAATCTGAGGACAAACATATTCAAGATCAGCTTTTATTGCATCAATCACTTCAAATCCCCTTAGTGAGTTCAAGTTTGGTGCTGCAGTTTTTTCTCCAACAAAATTTGGTGTATCATCCAGCAGCACTGAAGCATCACATCCCTAGAAATATATATTGCACATTAATCATAAAAAGAAATAACGACCGAAAATGAGTTAAAAAAGACTTTCATATTTGTAACGTATTTGGAACGGCACTGTCTAGTCAGTCATATCGAGTTTTGCATACCAAAAACATCGTATGTGTAGCAAATAAATAAAGAAAGATAGACGACTTGCATTAACAAAGCAATCGTGAAAATGAAGTCGCAGCAAAGAAGCGGCCATTCTCGGGTCATCAGAAACAGCCTTTTCGACCCTTGAAAAGATGATAGGTTCTGCCTCTGGACAACTATTTTGGTAGAAACCAAAGCTTAATACAATAGTGGCACCATCAATGCATGACTCATTTCTAAGGATGCTAGCAAAAGATACACAAAATTTCAGCAAAATCATGTAGACACCTAAGTAAATGGCCATTGTTTTAAACAATATTTGAAGGTAAATTTTGAAGATGAAAGTGATAGGGAAAAACTGCAGTTTATATAGATGTTGGTACGTAGATTTTGAGAGTGAGCATTAAAAAAAAGACGTAGTCAAGCTAAGAAATGGTCAGTTTGTATGTGGATGATGATGACATGAGTCTAACTGCTCACCTAATGCCCATGTGCTTCTGATACAAACCAAAGATGATCTTGATGTACTTTTCATTTGAGATGTTTCGATCTATATAATATGTCAATCTTCATGTTGGGTTATTTCCTCTTATATGGAGGCAAACCCAAGTTTGGGGTCTTTTGTAATTCAAAGCCCATTAGGATTTTAACCTAAGGATGAATATAAATACAAGATAGGAGAAAATAAAAGCTCGAACCGTTTTTCAAAAAAGAAAGAGAGTTTTTTTTTTTTCTTGTGTCGTCCATGGTCCAATCGAGTTGAAATTTGGAGCATAGGTTCACAAGACACAAAGCTACAATCTAACAGTGGAGATCGAATTTTGAGTTCGGGAACATTGGTTAATGTGCATGAACAGTAATCGATTGTGTTGGTATATTTTTTCTATTTCATATTTTGAAGAAATATACACTGTAACATCTAGTTGTGATTAGAGAAGACTTTGTGTACGTGTTATTTGATTTATAGTTGAGCTTTTGACTGGACGAGGTCCCGTGGTTTTTATTCTTCACATCAGGAAATTTTTTCCACATAAAATAATTGCTCGTATTCTTGTGGTTTGGTGTTATTAATTTTTTTAAAGATTATTTTCAACATATACAATTGTCAGAAAGGACATTTTACTTATTTGATTCTAGGGAGAAGAATTATTCCGTTATGTTTATTTTTTGCATCTCTCCCGACAAGTTATATCATAGCTAAGTTCTCATATTTGTGTTTTAGATTATGAAAACAAATTTGAGTAAAATGATTAACTTGAATGGTTTAAATTATCACATATGAAAAGGAAAAATGGACGATCTTCTTTATGTGAAAGATTATTATGGGTATATCAGGCAGTGGGTTGATAATAATATTTTAAACCATGTTAGTTGAGAGACATATGATCGTACTCTATAGAGTAAGCTTGAACAATTATATACTAAAATTACTGGAAATAATAAAATGTTTCTGATTAAGTAAATGATTAGCATTGAGATACAAGGATGGGACATCTCTAACTGATCATTTGAATATTTTCCAAAGAATTATTAATCAGTGAGCTAAAATGGATATTAAGTTTGATGATGAGACTCAGGGGTTGTGGTTGCTTGGTTCATGATTGGACTCATGGTAGACGTTCAAAACTTCATTATCTAACTCTGCTCCAGATGACATTGTTACAATGAATATAGCTAAGAGTAGTTTGTAAAATGAAGAGATGACAAGAAAATTACAAGGACCCTCTTCATAGTCAGAAGTTTTGATTACAAGAAAGAAGGGGAAAGTAAGAGCAAAAGTCCAAAAAACAAAGACAGAAGCAAATGCAAGTCAAATAGGTTTGCAAATGCCGAGTGGTATCACTGTAGAAAAAAACATTGTTATTAAAATCGAACCTGACTGGCCGCTTCAACCGGATTAACCAGGAATCGAAACCATAACCATAACCATAATCGGTCTGGTTGTGCTTAAAACCCTTGACCACGAAAACCAGTGAAAAACTTGACAAATCGGATGGTTAACATGGAATCGGTGAACCAGAACCGATTTTAACGAGTTTTCTGATTGTTTTAACAAAAAAATAGTAGTGGTCGAATAAGTACCTCACTTTGTCTTATTTACCCAATGCTCATAGATTGTTGAAAATCCAAAACAAAAAGCTGAAAGTGGTGCCAAAACATAAAAAAATTTGCAATGTAGAAAACTCAAAGTAAATATGGTGCAACAACAACGCCTCTTCTATATGGAGCATCAGCGACAACCTCTTCAATAATAGAACAATAGAAGCGGTGGGATACTGGGGATAAGTAGGCTTGGGCGCAATTTGATTTGAATCGATTTCGATCACAACTCAAAACCAAAACCAAATTAATCGGTTTGGGTGAATTTCAATCCAAACCAACACACTCTAACTCTTAAACTGAATCGACCCAAACCAAATCGGTTTGGTTTGGTTTGGTTAGTTGGTTTGGACTTTTAGTCCAAATTGATTTAAAAAAAAAAAAATTTGTCTGAGTTTTGGGTCCACTTGGATTACAATAACTAAAATAACTAAAATATTTTATATTACAAGAACTATTAACTAACGAATAAAATCAAGTTAATAGACAGATTAACAGAAAACTTATAAATTTTGTTGTTTTTTTATGCATTATGTAACTTGATTGCTTGAGTAGGAAAAATTGATATGTATAACATAATGAGCTCGTGAAAGAAAATTTTCAATGCTATTGCATAATGGCACATCATTGATTGGATGGAATCGAGATATACTTATGAGATTATGACTTATTTTTTGATTAATATATTTTTAAAAAATACAGTTAACTAACGGTTTGAGACTTCAAACCATAGCTGAACTGACCCATCATGATTTTGTTTAAGGAAAAAAAAAAAGAAAAAAAAAAGCCAATTGCCTATATCAAACCGACCCGAGCCAGATCGATTTGATTGGTTTGATAGATTTTCAATTTTTTTTGCCTAGGCCAAGGGATATGGTAGTGGAAGGTTATATTTATATATGGGGAATAACTTGGGGTTAAATTTTGCTTTACAATTTACATACCATCCATTTATTTGGGCCCAATTTTGTTTTTATTAGGTTAAATGAGTATTCAATTAATTAATTAATATTATATATAAATCTTTAATAGAATACGTATTATTAAGTTGGAAAAAAATGAATGTACGTGAATATATGAATTATTTATTTAATTATTTTAATTTTCGGTTTAATCCTGGTTCGTCCCTTTAATCTTTTTTTTTTTCGAGTCGATGTCCCGAACAATTTTCAAAACATTGAAAAAAAGGGGATACATCAAAAATCATTGCAGGCAATGGAAGAAAGAAAATAAGAATGAGAAAGGAAATGAAGCAAAGAACCAATATTACAAAGATGGTGATGATAGAGTTGATACCACCATTCCTACAAACTTCTTTATTATTTTTTGATGAAGAGATGATCAATTTTACAAGTCATGAGACCAATTGGGTGATTGACAGTGGTACCTCCAATCATGCTACTTCGCGGAAGGATTTCTTTACATCCTATATATATGGTGATTTCAGAAGTGTAAAGATGTATAATAATAGCTTGGTTAAAGTCATTGGTATTGGAGAGATATATTTGGAGATGAGTAATGGTTCGAGGTTGGTTCTTAAAGCTATGAAGCATATTCCAGACATCTGTTTAAACTTAATATTTGTAGTAACACTTGATGATGATGATGGGTATGACAGTACATTTAGTAATGATCAGTGGAAGCTCACTCGGGGCACCATGGTTGTGGCTCGAGGCAAAAAGGTCTCTATGTTGTATGTTTTGTAGGCAAATCTCTCCAGTGACATTGTTAATGCAATGGAGGATGATGGTACAGTAGAGTTGTGGCATAAGATATTTGCTCACATGAGTAAGAAATGATTAGTTATATCGGGGAAGAAAAGCATACTAAATGGATTGAAAAATGCACATCTGAAAATGTGTACTCGTTGTTTATCTGAGAAGTAGAACATAGTCTTTTTCAAGAATCTTCCTCCTTCAAGAAAGTCAGAAATACTGGACTTGATATATTTAGATTTTTGTGGTCCTATGAAGATGAGAACACTTGGCGGCTCTAGTTACTTTATAACCTTCATAGAGGATCATTTAAGGAAATTATAGGTTTATACCTTGAAAACAAAAGACCAAGTGTTGACCGTGTTCAAACAATTTCGTGCCTCAGTTGAGAGGCAGACTGGGAAGAAGTTGAGATGCATCTGAACAGATAATGAGAAAGAGTATTCTGATCCTTTTGATGAGTATTGCAGACAATAGAGAATTCAACATCAAAAGATAACTTTGAAAACTCTTCAATGGAATGACATAGCTAAAAGGATGAACATGACATTGGTTGAGAGAGTGAGATGTTTACTTTCTCAAGCCCAGTTGCCAATATTCTTTTGGGTTAAGGCATTGACCATGATGGTACATGTGTTGAATCTTATACCTTATGTTTCCTTATAGTATGATGTTTTGGATTGGTAAGGATATTTTCTATGATTATTTGTGTGTTTAGGTGTAAAGCATTTGTGCATGTTCCTAAAAATGAATAGTCCAAGTTTGATGTGAAAACACGACAATGTGTATTCCTTGGTTATGGTCAAGATGAGTTTGGATACATGCTTTATGATCCAGTTGTAAGAAGCAGAGATGTCATGTTTGTTGAAGATCAGACGATTCAGAATATTAAGAAACAAGAGAAATATGTACCTCTGAAGGGTCATAGTTTAATTGATTTGGATTGGATTCCTTTGAAGAATTTGCCAACTCAGGTTGAAAATGATGTTTAGAATGGACAACGGGATATAAGTGATGTTGATGCTCCCTTGCAAGCTCAGACACATCATTTGATTGATGAGCATATGCAAAAGCCATGGAATATGAACATGATACAAAATGGGTTGAGACCATGCACATGATAATCACACCTTTGAGTTAGTGAAACTACCTAAGGGTGAAAGAGCTTTGAATAATAGGTGAATCTACATGGTGAAGCAAAATGAGTTCACTTTACAGTCACGGTATAAAGCTAGGTTGATTGTAAAAATGTTTGATTAGAGAAAATGTGTTGATTTTGGTGAAATCATCTCTCAAGTTGTAAAGTTGACATCTCTTCATATTGTTCTTAGCATAACAACTAGTCTTGATTTAAAAGTTGAGTAGATGGATGTGAAAGTTGCATTCATTCATGGTGATTTGTAGGAGAATATTTATATGAAGCAGCCAAAGGGTTACAAAATGAAAAGTAAATAAGATTAAGGAAAATAAGATTATGTGTGTAAGTCGAAGAAAAGTCTTTATAGTTTGAAACAAGCATCGAGACAATGGTACAAACGTTTGAGTTTGTTATGGGGAAGCAAGGCTACGGAAAATAATTCAGATCATTGTAATTGTTCATAAATTCTCTGATGATGATTTTATCACTTTATTTTTTTACGTTGACAATATATTGATTGTTGGTAGGAAAGCTTCAAGAATTGATAGGTTGAAATAGCAGTTGAGCAAATCTTTAGCTATGAAGGACTTGGAACAAACAAAGAAAATCCTTGGCATAAGAATCAATCGTGATATGAGTGCTAAGAAGTTATATTTGTCATATGAGGAATACATAAAGAAAGTGTTTGAGAGGTTCAGTATAGACAAGGCTAAAGTGGTCAGCTCTCCTCTTACTACGCACTTCAGATTGAGCATTGAGCAAAGTCCTTCTACAGATAAGGGAAAGGAAGACATGGAAAGTGATCATTACACCTCAGCAATAGAAAGTTTGATGTATGTGATGGTTTGCACAAGACCAAATATAGCCTATGCAGTTGGTATAGTTAACTGTTTCTTATCAAATCTAGGAAGAGAGCATTGGAATGAAATTAAGTGGATCATGAGGTATCTTTGAGGTACTTCCAGTTTGAAGCTTGGTTTTGGAAATGGACAACCACTGTTAGTTGGTTACATAGATGTAGATATGGTAGGAGACGTGAATACCCATAAGTCTATATCGGGTTATTTGATTGCTTTTGTAGGTGGGGCTGTAGCTTGGCAATCGAAACTTCAAAAGTTTATTGCCCTTTCTATGACAGAGACAGAGTTTATTGCAGTAATAGAGGCAATTAAAGAGTTGCTATGGGCAAATAAGTTCATGAGAGAACTTGGTTTCAAGTAGCAGAGGTATGTATTATTTTGTAATAGTTAGAGTGCTATTCATTTTGCTTAAAATTTTAGTTTCCAAGAAGATCAAAGCACAACGATGTACGATATCATTGGATTAGGATGCGTTGAATGATAAGTTGCTAGAACTCGAGAAGGTTCATACCGATCATAATGGTTCTCATATGTTGACGAAGACACTACCAAAAAAAAACTTGAAGATTGTTTTTCGACTGCCAGGATGGTGAATTCCTCCCTATAATCAGAAGTGGGAGATTTGTTGGAGTCATTTCCTCTTATATGGAGGAATGCCCATGTTTGGGGCTTTTATTGCAATCCAAAGTCCATTAGGATTTTAACCCTATAGATGAATATAAATATAAAAAGATAGGAGAAAATAAAAGCCCAAGCCATTTTTCAAAAAAGACAGAAAAAATAGTATTTTTTCCTATGTCCAAATTTAATCAGAGCTTACATCCTGAGTAACCTATGGTTCGATTTAGCTGAAACTTGGAAGAGAGGTTCACAGGACAAAGAGCTATAATCTGAACGGTGAAATCGGATTTGGAGTTTAGGAACATTGGTTAATGTGCATGAACAGTAACTGACTATGTTGATATATTTCTCCTATTTCATATTGTTATGTCGAGATTTTTATTATCTTGAAGAAATATATGTTCTAGCCTTTAGTCGTGAGTAGAGAAGACTTTATGTACCCTTTATTTGATTGATGGTGGAGGTTTTGATTGAACTGGATCCCGTAGTTTTTATTCCTCACATCGGGAAATTTTTCCCGTAAAATAATTGTTTATGTTCTTGTGGTTTGGTGTGATTGACTTTCTTTAAAAAAAATTCAGCATATACAATTTTTAGAAAATGCACTTATTTGTTTCTAGTGAGAAGAATTATTTCGCCGTATTTGTTTGTTTGCATCTCTCCCGGCACTTCACACAAGCCTAACCTCCGACTAAAGGTACAAAAATATGTAAATAGGTCTCATGCACCACATATAGTTGTACTCTCAGTTATCATATACTAATTTTTTCGTGCTCATGGTTACTTTCTTAGACTTGTTACGTGAGACTCTGTAAATTTATAATCACACCTCAAGTTCGAGAAGTCCTTGTCTTCTTCATAATCTTTAAAAAGTGCAAGTATTACACTTATCTTGACCATCAAAAGTTACATTGAGAGACACTTGATGAATTAGATACTTACTTTATGTGTTTATAGATTATTTTAGGAAATATTCTGATATTGGACGAGAACAGATGAAAAGGAATGATGATTGATATAAAAAATGATTAAAGTTGGATATATTTTGGAAGTTTGACATGTTTGGAAGTTGACAGACTTCAATTTCCATGTTTAAGGATTCAATCTGAACAAAAAGTGTTAACATGGACCGAATTGTACAAATGAAAGTATAATTTTCAACAATCTGAGATATCCTAATTTGACTAAAATTATGGTTCTCTATCATGTTGGGACTCTATTTTAGACATAAATTAAAGTCTATAAATAGGAATCTTTCATTTAATTAAAAGGGAGAGACTAGAGATATAATCTTAAAGCAAAATCATACATCAAAATACATTAAATTCTCAAGATTTATATCTCAATTCGGGATTTGAAAGTTGAAAAATACACGCTGGGAGATTTACAAGCTTGAAAAAGGAGCTCGATGATCAATTGTTGAAAATTTAATGCCAAAGAACAACGATGGCTAGGAATTTTTTTCTATATTTCTTGTATTGACCTGATGATATTTTTAATTCTGTTATTATTAATTTCTATAAATGATTGGCTAAAATAATTTGTTGTTATGATGAATGATGTAACTTACGTTAATGTTCATTTAATTCAATAAATTTAATGCAACTTCGATTATGTGTTAATTAAATGTTGTGTGTTAAAACTGAGATTCAATTGCTTGGTATAAGAACAATATTAAGACCAATAGGAGATATATTTGTCTAGTTCGTCAAATAAGTGACATAAATTTTGATAAGAGAACGAGGGATACTTTTACGGCTTATGCAAACATTATTGAATTACTACAATTGAATGCTTTTACGTACGTATAAATTTACATAGAGATGTAGTAAATTTGAGTATGTGAATAGAGCTAGTTTTGCTCGAGAGATTATTAACTAAAATGATTAATTTGGTTGTTAATACACATGAAAAATGGGTTGAATGGTGTTATGTTTAATGGATATTAAATAGCCTAATTGAAGTTGCAATTCCTAATCACTTAACCCCAAAAGTTCTCCACAAATTCGTTAAGCTTAGATTAATTTTGATTAGTTAGTTTAATTCAGCTATAATTTAAACACTTGAATTGATACTTGGTTATGACATTAATTTAGACTGAAGACAGATTTAAAATAAAAATGGATAGTAGGTAATTAGTTTTTGTGGGACGATATTCAAACTTATAATTTACTTTAATATTTGTCACGATTCGTACATTTACGAAGTCATACTAACCGTCCATAAATAATTTCGATCCCTCGTAAAAATGGAGTAGTTGCTATGGACAGCATGAGAAATTTAAATATAGAAAATGCACCATTAAAACACACATTCTATAACAATTGTTGGTTTTATGTGGAAATATTCTTTATGTAGATAAAATCATTTTAAAACACACATTCTATAAGACTTGATAAGTGCACATTGTGAACTTATTTAGGGCATCCTTTCTTGCTTACATATGATTAATTAAGCGGACCTACTTAATTTAGGTCAAATTATGTTAGTTGTAGGTAAACCCCAATTAGGATTCACTTGGACGAAATTGGCGAGAAATAGGTGAAATTGGAGCTTAATTGAAGATGATTCGAATCACTTGAGGATCAACCGAATTGTAATTGATCAATTGAATGTACTAATGGAGCTGTTGGATGAAATTCATAAGTTTTGGGATTTAAATTCAATAATTAAAAAGTTTGAGGACTAAATTACAAATTCTTGAAACTTGTATCAGATCATTTTTAATGATTTTGAGATGGTGACGATCTAATTATGAAGATTATAAGATGAAAGATTA
Organism: Fraxinus anomala; assembly: GCA_903798345.1. Lineage (NCBI taxonomy): Eukaryota > Viridiplantae > Streptophyta > Magnoliopsida > Lamiales > Oleaceae > Fraxinus > Fraxinus anomala. Next base: position 12,262 of record CAIGRN010045166.1, read on the forward strand.
AAATTGCATAACAAAAAAGATTCAAGCTGAACGGAGGAAGAAATCCTAGTACCAAAATGAAGAAGATCAGAAGTTGAGGCGTGCGATTGTACACTTGTAGGTTTGATTGGCAGCAATATTAATTCGATCAAACGATTTTTTTTTTTTCCTTTTTTCAATTATACTTGTTTATGAAAACCACCCAGGGCACAGATTTTGACCTAAATTCTTTCCTATAAATACACACCTTCATCCAACATTTCAAAGATGTTTGAAGGGATACATTATACAGAAAATATTAAAGCCAGTGGAGGCTCCATGGTTAGAAACTTCATAATTCTACAAAGAAGAGAGCCAAAGAGGGAGCTTTTGATCCATAATTCCATATATTTATTCAAAACTTTATAGAAACTTGTTACAAAACACCTTTCTATGTACTTTCATACAATAATTTCTTGGGTGAAAAAGAAGAAGAATCAAAAGGAATTGATCAAGAGGTCATCGAAGAGATTTAAGACTTTTTAAGATTTCTTTCTATTTTCTTTCCAATTATTCATATGATGTTCTTGTAATTAATTTGATTCTTTACTAATTGTATAGATGTTAGGATAACGTTGAATCCTGCTTTTGAAGTCATAATATTTTATTTCGAATTTTAACATTAAGACACGTGTTTGGGTGTGGGTGATTGTTAGGAACTTAGTATTTTTCAGTTAATTAGCTACTAATTGAATTGTCTTATGATTTCTATTAATATTCGGAAGAATAAAAATAAATAGAAATTTGGTAAGTAGTAACAATAATTATAGAGTTCGATAGAGGATAGAGATATATCACTATACTTTGCATGATCTTATGAGTGTTCTTGTATTTTAATACTTCTTTGCATGTTTGAATTTCATAGAGATATAAGAAAGTCACATATGATAATATATTAAGTTATAATCGAAAGAGATTATTAATCGAATAAGAAATATTAATCTTCATAACTATATGTGTCTAAATCTCCATTGGTATTAAAGTGGATGAATGTAGGAGGATTCGAGATCCCAGTGTTTGTTCAATTACTAAGTCTTATAATACTTCCACATTAGTTAATTAGTTAATTTAATTATAAATATTAAATTATTAATAAAAACTTCTCCACGGATTTTGTCATTCAATTAAAGTTGGTGTTGGTTAAAAAAGCCCATGTCTAGGCCCTATTTTAATTCAATGTACTTTTTTATTTCTTTAATGATACATTATTCAATAAAATAATATTATATATTTTAATCACACATTCTCTAAAATATATTTTTTCCATAACCTCGTTAAAATGGAACCCAAACAAAGGCTAAATATTTCGTCATTATGAGACGATATTTTATTCACTACTTTATTTACGATATCATACACTTACCAAATTTCCACAATTTTCTCACTATTTAGCCCTTGTTTGACCCTTATTTTTGGGGGGAAATATGTTTTGGAATGGTGGGTTTTTGGAGGATACGTGGTTGAAAAATAAGAAAAAGTTTTGATGTGTGATTATTTTATGAGAAAATGTGTGATTAAAAATGAGTTTTTTAATTTTTTTTAATTTTTATTTTAGAAATGAAGCCCAAACATGAGCTTAACCATTCGGAGAAATAAGCAAAAACATGGGCTTAACCACACATCTAAATAATTAAAATTAAGGATAATTACAGCAAAAGTTTCAAACCTTTGAAATATTAGCAGACTTTCCCAAAATATTTGATTTGTTGCAGCCGTCACCCCTAACCTTTTCAAATGTTGCAGGTGAAGTCTCTTTGGACAGTTTCCATCCATAATTCTGCTAGTTGACCAAAAATTTAATTTTAACCACATTTTTAATATTTTAAAATGAATAAAAGAGTAATTTTTTATTTATCACATTAAATAATTAAATAAAAAATACGCGCACGCGTGCGCGCGCACACACACAGAGTCCATAACAAATCCAAAAACAAAGTCAAAGTTCAACTGACATACCCCCAATTCCAAGACAAGTTGAAGGAGCGAGATTTGCAATTCTATCAGTAGCAATGCATAGCAATTAAAAAGTCTTAAATGAAGAAAATCCTCAAAAACACATTCACAAAATTGTTGAAAACTCATATCACAAAGTTGTTCCAGCTACCAAAATGACCAATTAAACAACAATTAACCAAATCACATATTCTCAATTTGTCCCAGCAACCATAAAGAACAATTAACCAAAAATCAAATCGAAAAAGATCCAAAAATAAGTGGAAGCTTTTGGTAGAAATTCTGAAAACCCACTTCTCAAATTTTTTTTTCTCTAGTGACCAAGCACCACCATTTTAGATCAAATTACCCCAAAAAAGACATCTTTAATAGAACCACTCAAAATCCTACTTGTTAAACCAATTTCAAGAAGCTTGACCCCCAAAAATCCAAGATCAAGTAAGAATGAGTTCAAAAGACATCTTTAATAGAACCACTCAAAATCCTACTTGTTACGAGTGATAACTTGAAGCAACCCGATTTTGTTCCCGGGGGGTTTTGGGTTTGAGGTGGGGATGGGGATGGGTGAGGGTTGAGAGGAAGAAGACGATGTGTGTGTGTGTGTGTGTGTGTTTTATTTAATTCTTATTTTTTAATTTAATAATTTAATGTGATAAATGAAAAGTTACTCTTTTGCTATTTTCTAAAATATTAAAAATGTTGTCATAGTTAAATTTTTGGTCAGCTAACAAAATTATGGATAGAAATTGTCCAAAGAGGCTTCACCTGCAACATTTGAAAAAGTTGGGGGTGACGGCTACAACAAATCAAAAATTTGAGAAAAGTCTACTAATGTTTCAAATGTTTGGGACTTCTACTGCAATTATCCCTTAAATTATTTTTCACTATAAAAAGTTTATGCCAAAGGAGCTTTTAAATTTGCAATTTGGATCCCATGTGACCAAATTATCATCAATATAGACGTTAAAATTGCACTTGAATTTCACGTGATTTATAGTTGGAGGGAAAAACCATCAAATCACAACATTTATCTTTTGTTCAATTGAAAATTGTTTGCAATTTTAACATCCACAACGATGATTCTAGTCATATGGGAATTCATATTAACGTATTTAAATAGGCCAAGGATTCATAATCTGTCTTCTGAAGGTTGCGCACCTATAACTACACCGTGTGAAACGTTGGAGGTACCCAACCGTAAATTTTCCTAAAACATATAAATGAATTATGGTATTAAGACTTGTAGTTTTAACTTAAAATATTAATTTATTAAGGAAGCAACTGAGTACCTTGTACGTTATGTATTTATCCCTTTTAACAGATATTGACAATTCTTTTTGTTCTAGAATAGCTAATAGTGGGAGACAAATCTCTATTGGAAAATCTAGCAAAATAGTGTCATGATCCTCACAAATTTGAATTACATGTTATCGAAATTACACGAAATAACAATTACACATCATATCAACCCATGCCTTTATCCAGTAATTAAGTTTTTAAATTCTGTATGTTCCCCATTATTATGTATTTATCCCCGTATTTTGGCTTTAGAAGTTGAACAGTTATTGAAGAAAATCTGCAAATCTTTATGTAAATTATTTGAGTATCTTTTTCTTTGTATTTTTTTTTTCCCCTGTAAGTCACATTTGAGGCATCAACTTTTGACTAAATGGAACACAAAAGGCATTACTTTATTCTTAATTTTTTTTTTCCCACCTGTATTGAAGTCATTGATCGTATATGGAAAAGAGTAAAATCTAAACATAATCGACGCGAAAATGCGATGAATCGAGCCTAAAATAGAATTGAAAATTTTCTTGACCAGATTTATGAATATTTTTCTTTGCTGGAAAACAAAGCTCGAAATTATTCACATCCCTTTACAGTTAGAAAAAATATGTTCATTCTGATTCCTTTTTAGTGGCTGGCTTCTCAAATATTTCCAATACTTGGAACATATTTTTGAAATTCAAGAATCATATAACCAGACCAATTTTATGTCCTTTGTATCGAGCTCAAGCATAGACTAGCAGTGATGGAAATGATGTACAGGCAAAATAATTAATTTTAGTATTGACAATTTCCTAGCATTCACATGTCATTTCCTGACATAGAAATGACATTCACAGAGGGAAAGGGAATAGAAAGCCTAACATTAACTTGTGTATATATGTTAGGTTGGTCCCCGATTACCTGTTGTTAAAGCTATGAAATATATAAACTTTTAACAACGGCAATGAAGTTTGATAAATGAGGAGATTATAACAACGCACAATAAACATTGTAAAAAACGTGCAAAGTACAAAACTATTTTGCGACGTACCACACACGTTGCAAAATGATGGCTCTGTTTGTGTTTCGTTTTTTTATTACTTTTTTTCAAAGTCAAATTATAATTTAACAACACATTTTTGTAGGATTCACAAGTATTATAAATTTATCTATCACCCATTCTTGAAAAGTAACTTTTTAGTGAAAGATAATAATTTGGAATCGAGGTAATGTATTGTTATGTTTCGATTTTAATAAACTGGTAGGGTCATGTCTAAACGTATACCTTCTAATTATAATTTTTAAAAAAAATCCCAAAACTAGCTAATTCTTTCTTGTCAAGGAGTCGAGATACAATGCACCTATGGTGTGTAATTTTCTAAGGATGGGTAAGGTAAAAAATTTTGGCATGACATCTTGTTCAGCTACAAATAGAAATTATTCCTGTTAAGCATTATCAAAATTATAGTATAGAACTTCGAAAACTAGCTTGAGATATTTCTTAAATTCAAATATGCTATATCTTTAATTGTAGAACAGGCAATTACAGTCAATTGATGTATATTGAGTCTTCTTCCATGTAACTCTTCTCTTAGGGATAAATTTTACATCGATTAAATGTTAATATATATATTTATAATATTATATCAAAGCCTATTAAACTCAAATGAACTGTTCGATCAGACAAAGACTCAAACGATTGGCATTCTTAAACGAGTCACTATGATATGAGCAAGTTAAGAAATAAATCACATGTTAAATACCAAAATAAGAATCAAGGGTTTATGCTACCCATCTTATTAAGATTGACCTTCTAAAATGGAACCAATTTTTAATGGCGCGTGCATAAGAATTTCAAAAATGCTCATTATCTTTTCACAATTTATAAAAATTTGTAAGAGTTGTCATGTCAAAAAGAATAAGACAATAAGTTCTCCCAAAAGCTTTGCTACTAGGAGACGTGCAATTAAATTCTTTATCACCTAAGACAATGCTCGAGAATCCGTCTCGAGTACTATTATTTTAGACATTACTTTGAGAATCCCTTAACATAAGTCCACGCTCATGTTGAAGCAAATACTCTTTGCATCAATTGATTCTAGTACCTATTACTACTTTGCTCGTTGCATACTAGTTATCATAATAGGGTCATCTCTTTTTTCCTCCAATTCCAGGAGGCTTTCGGCATCTGCCTCCCGGGAGCTGAATTATCCCATTCAAAAGGAAGTTTTAAATTCTCGTAAAGAAACCCTAACCCTAAATTTTCTTTTAAAAAAAAATCCCTGATCTGATACATATGCGTCAATAATACACGTGCATGAGTGCACTCAAAACAAGAACAAAAAGAAAATGAGAAAATTAGGCAGTCTTAACTATTAGTAGAATTTAATTAAGTACAAGAATTAAGAAAGAAAATTAATATAATCAAACTCGTACCTCAATGAGCTAAAAGCTAGTAATTTACATGCAAATAATAGAGTTTCTATAGTGAATTTGAAGTGGGTTTATGTCTAAAGAAAACCCCAACTTCATTTGTCAGTGGGAAAATAACATACCAATCACAGTAAGGTGAATTTCCCTTTTACTCCTCCTTTGTCTCCTTTAGAATTTGTGAAGGTAGCATATCTTCAAGAAGTCCATGGTCTCTGGCTAAAAGAGTTGCAGAGGGGTAAAAAGGTCTTTCTTGATGTGGTCGAGGAACTAAGGGACTAGTATTGGTGAAACTCAAAGGTGGTGTCAAATTATGGAAATAGGGTTGCTGCTGAATTTGATGCTGTTGGTTTTGATAATGAATCCCTTGAGGGATGCCAAAAAAAGAACCACCTCTACCCCTACCATCACCACCACCACTGCCGCTTCCACCTCCACCAAAAGTAGTGTTTTCTGGCATTATTCCGAAGCTTCCACGAGGCGTTATCGGACACGGGTGTGTGTGGGTACCTTCATAGGTTGTGACAACTATGGACGGATCCTCAGATGATCTTTCAACTCTTTTCTTCACACCACAGGCTGTACTAGTGCAGCGATAATAGCTTCTGCACAAAAAATTGCATAAGCCCACAAATTATTTTTTAGCAAAATCTACTCATAATCATTATCTTGATGCCACTTTCACCCTTATCAAAATAAGCAAAACCATCATTATAAGTGAAAAAGTAAAAAGATAAGTACATACACAAGAATGTATCTATAAGCGTGTACATACGCGTGTGTGAACATACCTTGGAAAGGGGCTGTTTTTCACTGCCTTTTGGCCGTACTTTCTCCATCTATATCCATCATCCAAATTATCAATTTCACTCTTTGTCATGAACGCAAATCTCGGTTCTCTTTGCCTTTTTTGGTTCTTCTTTTTGGGTTTCAACCTAAAGTTACCAATAAAAATGTTAATTCTTATTTTTCTCTTCAACAAGATTATAAATGACAGAGTATGAGCATCATCAAATCCATTGTATTTACAGTATTCAGAACATGCACAAGAAAAAACCCTTTTAATCATGTTTTGAACTACCTCGTCTAGAAGATTAAGCCAATATTTGTCTTAGCCTTGATGCAATCCTTAGAAAGAACCAAAGAAGATCTAAAAATTGGACCTTTATCTTTGTACACGTTAAATAGAAAAACGAAAAAAGAAAAGAGCTCACTGTTTTTTGGTCTTTTCTTGGTCATTTTGTTCTTCATCCACAGTTTTAGTCTGTTTATCATTAGCAGCTTCATTTGAGGACGAAGATATAGACGAAGAATTTGGGCTGGCCGGAGTGTCGACCACCTCAGACGACTCCGGGACAGTTGACGGCGGTGACGGAAGAGGCTGTGGCTGTGACTGTAGTGGAATCAGCGGCGGTGTTTGTAGCAAATCAAATATAGAAGGGCTAGCAAAATCTTGAACATTCAACATGTCTATGAAGCCTAAAGAACCCTTCTGATCAGCCTCACTTGGGATGTCAAATATGCTATTTGCCATGAAAAAGCTATTTGATGGAATCATCTGATTATTCTGATCGGAAAGTGCTGTGTTCTCAGTTGAATTCTCCTCTTTCCTCTCCATGAATTTGATTACAGGCACAAGTTTTCCATCTGCTCTTAAGGGAGAGCTTTTGTTTTATTTTGTTTTGTTCTCTCTATTTGAAGTGTGAAGAGATTTGTGAAGAGACTTTCTTAAGGTGCTTTTCTGGGTGGTTTTTCGACAGCAGCTTGGCCCCACAGACTTTTTTTTTGGTTTTATTAATTCTCTTACCCTTTTTATTCTTTTATGGCTCATCTCATAAGGTGGATCGAATTATTTAGAAATTAAGACTGATAAAATTATTATATCATAAATTCGTAGAAGATTAAATTAACTCTCAAGTCTAAGTTGGGCTAGAAAAATTTTAATTTTCTGTTTCTACTTCTATAAGTAACTTGAGAAAAAAGTTCCAAGCACGAATTATACATTCTTAGTTCTTAATATTCAATAGTAAGTGATTTTTAATGTGTTTTGGATTGTGTATTTACTCACTAAACCTGAGTTTATTGCAAAATTTAAGGGTCTATATTATGACATTGTTTTTCAAAAGTTAAAAATTATTTTGAAACTGCTTAGAGTTTTGATAATTTTTTGAATGTATTATGTCTTGTTAGAAATTTTTTTAAAGATAATTAACGCAAGATTATTGCCTAAAATAATCTATGAAAAACAGACGCAAAAAAGAAATAGAATCTATCCCAAACATGCCCCAATCCTACTTGAGTATTCTTAAAAATGACTCAAATTAGTCGACGGGGAAGAGAATCGCTTCCCGAATATGTGGTCCAATTGTGTATAATTTGTGACTGCAGCTGATTTATTCAGGTTGCTAATTAGGGGGGAAAGTCTCCACTTCTCAGAATTAGTAGGATGAAGTTTGGATACCTAAGTCCTAAAAATAATAATAATAATAATAATAATAATAATAAAATATACAAAAAAAACTCTTGAATTATATTCAGAAGGAACTGTCGAGAACCGTAGCTAAAAAGTCATTTTTTAAACGAGCGGGGAGGGGGGGCGAAGTGCCGGTGGACAGTTGGTACGGAAATTTAAACGGTGGGGGGCCGTTTGGCACTTAATGCTAAGGGCAGACCACACTGTGGACGGCAATATAGTTGACATTTCCTTACGCGGGACGTTGACCGGTAACCGGTTATTGTGTGTGAATGGGTTTTCCATTTCACCTATAATTGAGGGAAAAATAGCTCTAGGTGGTCAAAATTAGTTCATCTTGGAATTTGTTTTTACCTTGATTTCCCTTCAACTTTAACAGAAATTCAGAGAAGAGAATGTCCTTCATGCCCTTCCATTTAAGAAAATTTGCACCGTTCTTCCGCATTTGTTATTATCTACGACAATTCAAGAAGACGACTAAAGTTAACTTTGTAATCGAATGAACATTAGGACCCTGATGCTCACAATGTTCTTTCACGTAATAGACATTTGTTATTTCATTCAACACTTTGCTAGAAAGGCACTGATTGCATGAGGTCAATGTATTTGTATCGACACTAACAAATTGGTCTATAACCTTAATGCAAAAGTATTTTGACTATCAACTTTTCATTTCATTGCACAAGTTGAACAAAAATTGTTTATTTGAATATTAAAAAGTCATTTTTTGTTGAAAGAAAACGATTATAATTTATTTTTAAATCTAGATCAAATTTTCATGAATTTCAATTATAAGACTCCAATTGTTGATTAATTTCAAATATATGTGAGTGAGTAAATTATGTCTTTTAAGTAGAAAAACTTGGATAGTAAAGAATTAATTAATTACAACAAATCAAATGAAATGGGTACTTATCATTTATGGTGATTCTTCCTAAAAGTTGGTCATTTCCCTCTTTAGGTTGATAGATTCATGGGCATGCTGTTAGGACCCTCACCTTTTTAAGCTATAATAGTTGCATGGTCTACACCAAGATTAAGTGTACCAATCATGATAATATTGTGTTACAAAAGTGATGTGCTCTATAGATTCTAATCACTATAAAGGGTCCTAAATTTGGTGGCTGCAAGTGTAAAAAAAAGTGTTTATTGGAAATCGTTGATAGGTAATACTTATTTACGACTCAATCCAACATTTTAGTGGAGTTGAAGGATACATGTGTGTACACACAAGTGTTTGTCGCAACTGAAGTGAGTGTAATTCAAGTTAAATGATATGGGAACAAAATCAATGAAATTTCTTTAAGAGAATATACAGAGAAATTATCGTGCTTAGATGAAAATAAATGACGTAAGGTCTCCAACTCATCACCTTAAATTTTACATTTATGGATTTCTTAATAAGAATAAATTCAACTACCCTTCTTTGTGAATGCAATAATCACACTTTTATGTATATTAATGAGTATTTATTGATCTCCAAATCCATTTTCTTTTAACTTCTTCACTTGGACCTTTTGGCAAGTAATCTTGTTTCTATGGGTAGGGATAACAGTAGGGTGGAGAGCATAGGGTGGGTAGGGGCCGTCACCTTAGCTATAGTTGACGTTGGATCTATGTCTCATGCTTCTTTTCTATTTATTTCATGTTATAAATGAAATTATATAAATAACCACACTTTTAGATAATATTTTTTTGATAGAATTTTTTATTTTCTTACACCACAAATTTTTCGTTTTTCATTTCCCTCGCACCTTACATATATATATTTTTTTTTTTATTTTTTTTTTCCGGTCGGGGCAGACTAAATTTTTGACGCAATTTTTCCATGGAAAATTTTATTGGTGATGCTATGTTCTTTTATAAAAGGATATTTGTTGCAAAGTCAAAGCAGAAAACAATTCTTCTATATTTGTGGTCGTTAGTGGGTTTTCTAATCTACATAAGCTTGTTAAAGACTCCTGTTGAAAAATCTACGGAAACAAAAAAACTTAGAAAGAAAAGGAGTCATTTATTAATTTTTATTGGTCAAAATAAATAAAAAATAATCATGACAACTACATTTGGTAGAAATTCTAGAACTATTAAGCAAAAAATCTTGACATCATATCTATCTAGTACGACTTTTATTTGTAGTAGAGTTCATCTCCAAATTCCCATTTTAATTGATAGTACTTTCATTACTTCGCGGAAATTTAAAGGTATCTCGGATGAAATTTTATAATACTGAAACCGCGTAAAATTTATTATCTACATAGATTTACTAATGAAAAACAATATTGTAGTATAATTCATCTCTAAATTCCCATTTTAATCGATAGTACTTTCGTTATTTCGTGGATATTAGACGAAATCTTATAATATTGAAATCGCGTAAAATTTATTATCTAGGTCGAAAAAAATATTATCTCCTTGCATCTATGTGCATATATGGATGATTGCCTCTGATTAGAAAATTCATGTATGGACAAAAGCACATGCAATCCATGTTAACGCGGTTTCATTATTTTAGATTCCTTGTATTACACGCAGTACTTTTTTTTGTTTCTTTAATAACTTTAATTGTCTTGTTATTACAATTAATTTAATCATGCATTTTACGTTAATACGATATTTTTGTTTATTCTAGAATGTCAACCCAAGGTATACTTGTCATAATTAGTTGTTATTTTATCTTGACCATGCAACTCTTTTCTTTTAATTTTATCTTTCAATAAAAGTCTGTGTCGATCCTATGCATGATAGTACTTTCATGATAATTTTGCATACATGATCCCGTAATTTTTTGTTTCGATTTTTGCACATCCAAAATGAAATTACTTCGGAAAATATTTAAAATCTTATCCCGAGTTTAAAAGTTGCTCGAATAACTTGAGGGGTTTAGAAAAATTGTTAATAAAGTATTTGTTAGAATATTCATAAAAGTTAATTTAAATGAAAAAAAATGAGCACTAACATGATATCTAACAAAAACAATATCAATCCACGATTTAGACAGAATAATTGATAGCATTACTATCGGTGATCATTGATACATATTTATTATTAATAACCAACTCACATCCTTCCTTCATCACTAACCCACGTCTATTAGAGATTATTGACGACAATGCCGTCTTTGATATCGTCGGCAACTGAGGACAATGCATAGGTCGCAGATCACCAATGAAAAAACATGTATTCTTTATTTACTTTTCTTTAAAGATTTTTTTTTGGGTAATCTATGATTTTTTTTTTTTTATTTCACACAATTATTCTTGATAATTTTTTAAATATTAAAATTTATATTTTAATTGTATTAGTCAAGGACGAAATCACCATCAACAAATTATTTCCTTTTTTAATATTACTAGTAGAAAATTCATTTGCATCCTAATTGTTATTTCACATAGACAGAATTTTCTAAAGCAAATGTTCTAATTATTTTATCTTTTATTTTTTATTCAACAATGAAAATTATATCGATAAAATTAATCTATTGAAATATTTTTTTCTAAAAATTATCAAGAACTTCATTGTTGAAAACATGGGTCCTTGAGCTGCCACTTAAATGGCTTTGTGCTCGAGCCTATTCTACCCAAATTTCTTTCCTCAAAACAAAAATGCTCTTCCAGTTAATAGAAACTCAAAAGTTGAGTCAACAAGAAAAATTGGCCGAAAAATAGTTAGCCCCAGTTTGTCTGCCATTATTCAATGAAAATGAGTTTTGAAATATTGAATTTTTTGAGAATGTACGGTTAAAAAGTAAAAAAAAAGTTTTGAATTAATATGTAGAATATTTTATCATGAGAATTTATGGTTGAAAAATAGTTTGAAAAAGTCAGAAAGAGTGTTGAAGTAATGGTAAAGAAACAGTGGCTTAATTTGGTCATACAATACTTTTCCAAATGCTATGGGACATTCCACGAATTTACCTATGAGTTTTTAAATTATTTTCAGTTATATATATTATTCTTTGCTAGACAAATGACCATCCTCAATTAGTCTTATAAAACATCATTAGTTATATGCAGAAGGACAAATTTTCACCTAATCCATGCAAGTCCATATCCAAGTAATTTACTTTCAGGATATTGTTGCGTGTATGTAAAGGTTTACATAATAGATTATATAATGTCACGTGACGTTCTATCATTTGTCAGTTTAAAATACAGTCAATTTTTTATCTAATCTTTTCTCTCCACATCATTTTATGTAATCTCTTATGTGCCATTTTTATATACAAGTAGTATAATCAAAGCATCGTACGACATTGACTTATTCAAATTACGAGTTTTAAGTTTGGATTTACTTAAAAGAGTAATTATCGACGAGACAATATTATAATTACTATTTCTTTAAAAAATTACTAATATATTTCTGTTTTCTAGAAAGCAAAATAAAAAAATGGCTAATTGCTGACTTAATTATATTATAATTAAGGTTTTACTTGCAATTGAATAATGTTTTACCAGACAAGTTGACTGTTTACTTCCTACTTAAGTTATGGTTTTTGTCAGGAGGGACAAAAATGCACCGTGTATTTAGCTTAATCGAACATAAATCTATTGTTTTACGCAATCACATTATTTTACAGCATATAAAAGTTTAATTAATGTTTTAATTTCTGATATATACGTACAGTCAAATTCCAAAGTATATGTTTTAATTAATATGAGAGTTGCTTAGTATTGCGGTCAATCGTTACTGTATTTGTTACTGTATGTACAATTTTTTTATTACACGCATACGAGAAATTTAAGAATCTTATTACGTGTACATCAAGATTTATATAATGAATTATGTAGTACCATATGACACTGTATTATTTGCCAATTTAAAATATATAATTTTTCCCTCCACATCATTTTCGGTAATCGCTTATATACATTTTTTATGTACAAGTAGCGAAATTTAATACCAACATATTAATATTCAACATAGTGGTGTTAAAAAAAATACCCTTATGATCAAAGAAATTCGTGAATTACTTGTTTTATATCAGCATTTCATATTTATTCATAAAGTCATAATAATGTCCTTGCTTTTATTATTTTCGGTTGTCCTACATGTATATAATGATTTACATATATATAACGTGATTAAATATGATTGAATCGGAATTTCTTCAACCAAATAAAATAAAAATTCCCCTCTTTCATTTTGACACTTCATCTATATTTTAATCATTATGTAATTTCATTATGAACAAGTAGCATTATTCTATTATTTTTATTATATAAATATTTTGTCTTTTAACAATTCAATCAACTTTGTTAACATAATATAATTTTTTTAATATGTCATTAAATTGGTAAAATAAAATGCTAAATTATAAGGGGAGAATCTGATTAACAAATTTTGTACATTGTATTTTTAATTAATATAATAAATAAGGCCATGTACGCGAGTTTTTCCTCCACATGCAGTAGCTGTAAATTTAATAAACCTGCAACACCGACAGAATAGTAATACTAATTCAACAAATTGTGTAGGGGTCCTTGCCTCCCTTCCCTAGTACAATAAAGCAAATTTTCTTTCCTTGTATTCGTGTTGACATTTCATTTGTTTTCAAAAAAATCGTGGACGGAATTTTTTTAAAATTAAAATTAAGTGTATTATCATGTGACACAATATAAATAATGATATAGAAGATATACAAAACTATGAAAACATGGACTCATGTTGTTCGTCTATATACACGCTAAACATTTGATCATAGCATATTGAAAATCAATTTGTGTTGGTAGCAGACGAGTATTGTAGTTTGATGGGTCGCAAGAAGTTCTTTGTCACGCATGACGCGCCTCAAGAGTCATCGAACGCACAATAGATGTGCAATCTCAACATCTTAAGCTACAAATTGCCTTCTTTTTTTTTCAATGAAGTAAATAATTCGACACATTACTAAAAAATTGGCTATGCGTTTTCATACTTTGAACTCATTGTATAATTACATCATTATCAATATTATTATTGGAAATTGGTTTAAGACACGAGAAAAATTGGTTAAGAATCGAAAATTAAGCATTGGAAAGTATGACTTCATATCAATCTCGACTAAAACGTAACTCATTTATTTGTTATTTTTCGCTTCGAAATGGGGGAAAGAACGGGGATCAACCTGCCTGGTCAAATCGGGGGATTCGTGGGGACTCGGAGGCAACGCCCCCGAAAGAGAATTTTGATTTTCGTATATAACCAGTGTCTCAAAATCAATTTCGGATGAATGAGAAATTGTAGTCCACAATTGGACCGAAAAATGTGGAAGTCGGATGACATTGTCGAGTGAGAGACAAAATCACTCGCTTGAGCGAACAGCGAGCGACGGGCTCACTGAAAGTGTCACTCGAGCGACGTAGCAAGCGAACAGCGGGCCAAAATCTGAAAACGCGCGACTGTTATGTTTTGGCTTGCACTACTTCGTCCAAAACCCTTCAACATAAATAAATAGGACCCCTGAGACGTCTCAATCTTCACACCAATGATATGCAATTATATAGCATTCATTTTCTCTCATTTCTTAACTAAATTCTTGCATTCTTGTTGTATAAATTCTGGTTTTCTTCACTTTACATACCGGAGCTCGTAAATCAAGTTCTGGTCCGTCGTTTCTTGTGTGTTATAGTGCTACTCATACAAGAAGATAGTCATTGTATCTTTGGAGTTGATTGCCATAAATCGTAGGCACCGTTGCGGGGCAAATTCAACTTAAGAACAAAGTGTTCAACATTTGCATCAACTTTGATATTATTGTTGTTATACTATATATTTTTTAGGATTTATTTGGAGTCCATTTCCTACCGTTACTCTGTCGAAATTTCTACAAAATTTGGAAGTGATTTTGAAGACCTTACAGGCATTGTTTGTCACTCCATACTTGAAATTTTCCAACAATTATTAAATGCATTATATCCAATATATGACAATTAGACTATCTCCAATCCAATTGCATGATTCAAACCATGGGTTCAGGGCCTTGACGAGTCTAGTGTTGAGGTGAAGAAAACACGTAGTCTGTTGTTGTGGTAGGAGCAGATGAGCTGAGTAGGAAAATACAGTTATTTGATAAAAATGGCAAGTGGAACGAATAAAAGGTAAAAATAAAAAGGCTCTATGTTCTTAAATTTAAATGAATATATCATTTAGTGTCACGTAAATTGGTGCTAGTAATTAATGATGTTAAATAACATTACTCTCACACAGAGAGAAAAATAGGTGGTAGAAGAAGATATTTGATTACTTACTCCATTTATCTATCATGCCATCGGGAGGCCTCGTAATTTTAAAGTCATTCACGGCCACTAGAAACAAGAAGCTATCAAGATTCTCTAATTTTAATTATTTTTTTCTTTCAACATAATTAATTAAATCATAGAATCAATTATAATCCACAATTTAATTAGTTAAAAAGTTGCCTTCAATAGGTCTCACCAAATATAATGCAGCCTATAACTGCCCCTTGTTAGGTATTAACTTACTAAACTGAGAAGAAGATAGTGGAACCGATCATGCAATTTAAATATTTTCAATTAATTGTGAAGGCACAAAGGAATAATTACAGGATTTCCTATTCAGAGGTATGAGGTTAAATTAAGAATTTAAAATTTTTAATGAATAGATAATTGGCTCTCACTTGTGATTTTTTTTTAAAAAAAATTAGGGCTTATTTACTCTCGTAAGTTTTTAAAAGACTCTTTATCTCGACCATTATATTTATTACGAGAGACATGTCAAGATTTAATGTCATTCACGCCACTAGCATAGCGATGTAAATCAAACTAGTTCGGCAACATTGCACAAAGACTTGAAATGATTTACATACAATTTTAGAACTATTTGAATTTCGTGACTTTTCAAGTTGAGATGAACATTGGAACTATGTATTTACGTTGAAATTATTTTTGTTCCAACTATTTTATATCTTTTGACGTGCAAGGTTGGCCGCGGTGGCCTCGGACTCCTCGATTTTTTTCATATTAGCATTAATTCATTTTCTTACTCATAGACAAAGCAAAAATTTAGAATTATTTTTCATTCACAAGATATAACTTGTATCTATATATTCCATATTTGCTAAAGTTCAATGTATTCAATATACACATATAATTGTCATTTAAGTATGGTTTGTAAATGATTCTGTTTCTAGATAATTAGCATCATCCCCATTTTTTTTTTTTAACAGTTACTAAATTATTCAATCTAAGCATTCTACCAACAACCATTCATTCCATTTGGACCGACCCACTTAATTTTTTTATGCTTAAGAAGATACTAAGCAAGATTTTATGCTTATAATTGATGCATGCAATTTAAATACTTGAAGACAAGATAGAATATAAATAAGTCAACCTCATCATCTAACCAAAACACACTGAATTAAATAATTTGCCACGTATCTTCTTCTTCGTTAAAGATGAAAATAAGTTACTTATTTTTATAATAGGATAATATTTTTGGTTGAAAGTAAAAATAGTAAGTTATTCAAGAATACTTAGAAATAAAAAGTAACTTTTAATGTTCGGAAACAAAAATAGCTTAAAAGTAAACTAGCAAATTAAGCTAAGTGCGCATTTAAGAATCATGTTTAAACTCTTTGATCGAATCCAACTTTACTCAACTTATGACAAGTTTAATTGTTAATTACTGACGAGTTTCTAATTAATTTAATTTAATAAACTAAAAAATCTGATAAGATACTGAATGATTCATAAACTAGTTCACATGACGATTTACGTGTTCCCTAAATAAAGGTAGTTTAATCTTTATTTTTTATATATATCACAAGCTATTGTTTGACTTTTTGTTCATTAAAACCCGTGAAATTTATATTAATCTCTGCTTAACTACTTCGTCAATTTGACATAAACAAATTTTGTAGGATCATCAAGTCTCGAAGATTTTTTTGGAATAGATTTTGTGATAAATGATTTTTTGAAGAACGTTGTTAAAAGTAGGAGCAAATTATGAGTTCGTGTGCAAAATTAATTTATTGAAAAAATATGTGGTTGAAAATGAATTTAAAAAAGTGGGGTCGAAACATAGTCTTTAATTTGTGCCATGCTAGCTAGGTCATGAACATGGAAGCTAGGAATTAGGGCTGCAGCAAAAAACGTGTGCAACATGAACATATATAACCAAATTTTATCTTATTCTCAATAACTCAAGAACCAATAACAAATGGGAAAGATAAACACCATTGCACACACGTTAACGACCTAATTGTATATTGTGAATTATTTGTCTTCTGAGTTTATAAGCACTCTGAGTATCTTCATCCTACAAGTTCATTTTAAGGGCGAATTTCACCTGAAGTTGTTAAAATTGATATAGGAAATAGACACTCATATTGTACCCTCATTGCAGAATGGACAATCTAAGGAGTTTACATCCAGTAGAAGATTAATTTTGTGTAGTCACCCAGTTCGAAAAAAATAGGTCATCATGGAAAGATTTAATTGTAATTTACACTGCTCATGAAAAGCATTCCTTGTGACTATATAAGCACTTTGAACATTCTTTCGTTACATATTGAATATATATATGATCTAATGAAACAATGGCAAGAACAAAATCATTCGATCAAACTAAATTAAAAGGAAACATAAAGAAAAGAAATTTGGTTGACTCAAACCCTCACAACGTTTGAACACTCAACCGATGATTGCGGCCATCTTCCCTCGAAATTATTAAAGAAAGAAAAAAAACATAATCTTATTCTTATGGGACTTATTGAAATAATCAAATCTGCAGCACATGATCGAAAGTCAAAGTCAACAGTTTTTTGGTTCTTCTTTGATGGGTTTTATTGTTATTTAACATTTGATTTGAAGCAAAACCGCGTCAAACACAAAACAAGAGTCCAGACAAAATCAGTCTTGTTTTGCGTGCACGTCTTCTCTCTACATTATTTATTATAGGTGATTCCTTCACTTTTTTGGGCCAAAAATTATTTTGCATGCAAAGCCCCATACTTTTTGCTTGCCCCTCTCACCTTTTCTGTTACTTTTATTTATTTATATGTTTTTCAATTGGGAAAGGGGGTGGTAGGGTAAGCTGTTAGGGGAGATAAATTATATAGAAATATAGAGTAACAATAATTTATGTAATGGTGATAATATGCAAGTAATTATGTCAAGAATTTATATCTTGTGGGTGGACAGACGTTTTTTACAAACTAATTCAACGATATTTAATGAAACGCAAAATGAAAAATGAAATAAAAGATGTTAATGTGAGTAGAAGGTATTGTTTTCTACGCTATCATGGGACGAACCGATATTTTGTAGATGGCTCACCGATATTCATATATAAATTTTCGTTACAGATTGTTATGCATTAAATAAGTTGATCAAATTTAATGATCTTACTAGAGATTAGTCTCGAAGAGACCAGTGTAGAGCCTTGATCGTCCTTTGAACCACCATAATAAGTAAAACTTGAAACTAAGTCGAGACAAATATTATGTAATTTCAATAAGTTTCCATCTTTGCTAAATTCAGAACCGCGCGTGAAACTTTTATTTAAAACTCATTTTCATCCACATATTATATGTGATCCACAATATTTATCAACTTTCTAATTATATATTTTATTAACTTTTATCAAAATTTACTAAAAATCTGAATTTTAGCTATATAGGGGCTAAACATGAAAATATAAATTCTAAAAAAACCTGTAGATGTGAATGGGCTAGTAGTGTGAACACTGTATCCAGTGAACTCAAATGTCAACGCGGGTTGGGAAACCCAAGAAAGAAGCCCAAGTTGAACTCTATTCAAAGTCAAAAGTCTGCAAGGGCCCCACATCTTCTGTTGAAGATAATGTTTGTGCCAAAACTACTTATTTTTTTGTTTGTTTTTCTAATAATTGAGGCCTCCTATGATTCTTTTGAACAAGTCCACGAATTGAAATTTGAATTGACTTAAACCTTTTGCATCATGAAGCAATTTGAATTCAAATGAAAACAAAATCAATACTATGAATTATATATACATCTCCATGCTTAAAGTAGTGCCAAGTTTTCAAAAAAATGCCATTGAAAATCAATATGCAGAGTTCTAATGTCAAAAAGTTGCTCAAAGTTTGAGATGTCAACCCATTACAAGGTTCAATTCATCCGGCATATTATTAATAATACCCACAAGCTCTCATCCCAATGACAAGCGCGTAACTTCTTTAAGAAAGAGAATCATTGTAGCTTGAGATTAACGCTCCCTAATTTAAACATGCAATACAAATTGAACAAGACGGCAGTGGACGGACTTGATATGACAGTACAATATACAAAACTTCAGCTTCTTCTCGTCTTAATGTTGTAGAGAGCTCTACAATCTACCTTATCAAACATGTCATGTATTAACATTATCAATGAGTAAGAGCGAAGTTGACAACTTCATTATATGAAGCGAACTGAGAAATTCTCTACAAGAATGCTCAAATTGGTCCTTACCATCCGGCCACGTACCTATATTCATGAGCTACCGTAAAACACTATCCTCATTAGCCAGACTTCAATTAGCTCGAAAATAGAACAGGCAAGTGAATGAACAAAGGGCTACAGAGGACAAGAAACCATTCAAAAATAAGAATTTCTTTTATCAATCATAATGTTACATAGAAAGGTCCAAGTCTTGTCGGCATCAAACGCGCTTTAATAAATATTTTTTCTTACATACTAATCAGTTGAATAAAACCAAAATTCAGCACCGGAAGCTCAAATGAGATGAGAGAGAGTGATAATTATCTTTCTAAATTAAGAAAATAGCAAAATGTGATGAAAGAAATATTTGGCTATACTCTTGACTGGAAAACTGAGCCCCACCAACCGTGTAGAGAATATTAAATGGTTTCTCGTGACTCAGCAGAAGTAGCGGCAGCTTGCTGGAGTCTTCGTTGATGTACGTCCCAGTTGTATACCCGAGCAATGGTAACCTGGACAATAGCATTTGCAAAGATAAAATTATGGCAAACTTAAAATGTCACAAAAGTAGTTTCATGTGATTTATTACAAATGGAGGCATTTCACACTCCATAGAATATTCAATGCAAGTACATTGCTCTTCATTCCATCATGGGGCACTTGGACTAATACGAGTATAAATGAAACGGCTGATAAAATATAATGTGTGGGAACAATTGTAAGTCATCTTTACTCTTCATAATATGTGGGAAGAGCTTATTCCCATTAAAACCTTGCCGGAATGTGTAAGAAGGAAGATGCCACCATTACCTGAGTAATTGTCACTTGATCCCTTAAAAACTGTAGATCGGCGACAAGAACTTCTAAACTTTCTTTGGCATTTTCCAAATTTTTCTGAAGAAGGGAAGTTGCCTGCAATTTTTTTTTTCAAAAACTCGTAAGTAAAGGGCAAGTAGTGCAGAAAAGACCAAGTTAAAAGGCCTTCTCAGATAATCATATACCTCTTCACGCGAATATTCCAGCATGACATTTGCTCCAAGCCATAGGCACACAGAATCAGTATCTTCAATGCGAGCCCTGGAATATATGCCTTCTGACACTTCAAAATCGGCAATTAGTGCCTGCAACAAAAATGTAAGGCCAACAAAACAAAAGTGTGAAAGTTCAAAGTAGTGTCATATACAATAATTAATCTAAAAACAAAAATGGAGCACCAAATAACTTTTGGCTAAATAATTAACATACTGCAAGCATTAGATTGGGGGTGCAGAAAATAAATATAACTAGCATAAGCAAGAAAAATTTAGTTCGAAGCAGCTATCTATTCCCTACACAGTTTACGCATGTGCCAGATTT
The DNA here is from genome assembly GCA_903798345.1 of Fraxinus anomala. Lineage (NCBI taxonomy): Eukaryota > Viridiplantae > Streptophyta > Magnoliopsida > Lamiales > Oleaceae > Fraxinus > Fraxinus anomala. The sequence continues at coordinate 33,165 of CAIGRN010045166.1, forward strand.
TAATCGAGCACATGAAAGTGAAAAATTTTGTGAACAGCATAATACGACATATTCGCTAAAAGTCATATTCCTAATAGATTTTGATAAAAGTTAATGAAATGTGTGATTGAAATGTTGATAAAAGTTGTGGGTCCCATAAAATCTGTGGTTGAAGTTGGAAGAAAAATAAGTTTAAGAAAATGGGAACCAAACAGGGGCTATATGCTTTACTGCCATGGAAATTCAGTCCTTTTTGACTAAATCTATATCTTTGGGATCTTGAGAACGTCCAAACATTCTGGATGACTACTTTTTGCCTATGATAAACTACATGAGCCATCAACATTAACACCCATAGGCCACTAGCCGAGCCAGAGCTATTTCAAAAGAAAAATATCATGCTTTAAATAATAAAACAACTCAACGAGGACAAATAACCTTCAAGCTAACTAAAAAAGTCAGTCAAAGGATTCTAAAAGTTATACAAAGTTGATGATGTATGACAAGTTGAGTGATGATAAATGTTTCCAACAGATATAGATATGAAAATGTAAATTAAAGATGTCATCAACCTAAGACATATATAACTGTGACGCAGGTTTCTGATCTTCATATGATAGTTTGGTAATTCAGTATTTCTCACCAAATAATGGTACAAATGATGGAGAGGAAAAATTTACCAAAAATTATTCAAGTGTTGATGGCTAAGAATAGCTTCAAATGATTCCTTTTCAATATATACAAGACCAATTAAAGAATTTTAATGCATACTGAAACAAGGGAGACAATTTAGTAATATACATTGTTCCGAAGAGACATGGGATTTACAATGTGTATGAACTCATCTTTTCGTACGATTTTTGATTAATATTTTCATTCTGTCTTGTATGACATCTTTCCAAGTATTATTCTGATTTGTTTTACAATCAACCTTGATCTTTCAAATGATTTAATTAATTTTCACTTTTATTTGGAGTGTATTAACAAACTTATACACGTTATAAACCTCAGCCTAAATATAAGATAAGAACCAACACCTCTACACTGGAACAGAAGCAAATATTTATCAAACAAACAGAACAGCTTATATAAATAGATTTTGTATTTCTACTTAGAAAGACAGTGAATATACATCAGATAGATAGTAAACAATGTCGGCCAATGTTCCATATACACATAATGCACAAGATATATCTAAGAAATGCTTAACACTAGAAAAACTAACCTCACCAGTACCCTTCTTAGCTTGCAAAGTTGCAACCACGTCTAAGCACTTTTCAATGTCAGGAATTTTTGCCTGTTGCATTAATTAATAAATAACTAAAAAATCAGCCAAATGTTTTAAAATAAGAAAAGGATGTGAGGAGTAGCAAGGTAACACAACGTGATCGAGCCTCTGAAAATTCAATTTTCACTACTTTAGATCAGTATAATGGTTACATTGCATATTCATGAAGGTGGGAGTTGGCACGCCGTGAATAACTTTAGGGATTCCAAACACTAGAGTAAAAACAAATTCATGCAGATGTAAAGGCAAGACCTCAGACGAGAAGGCCTCAAATTTTTATTATTAGTTGCACAGAAACCAGGAGTGAAAGAACCTACTAATTTAATACTAAACAACAAGAAATGTCAAGCCAGCAGTTTAAATCTTTATGAATCATCATCCATTGCGAAGGAAAGAATACAATTCTGGGTCCACTGAATTAAATCATGTTCATTTCCTTAGAAATTTGAAAGAAGTTGAACCTAAATAATCGAGTTATGGTAATATTTTAACAAGAAATAAAATGCAGAATGACGAACTGAGTATACCTGAAGGTCCCTCTGCTGAGCAAGAAGTTTCATCTCCACTACCCTGTACTGCTGAAGCCTGGCAAATGTTTAAAGTAGAATTTATAGTAGGAAACTAAAAAAGTATGTTCACAAGCTAGACTGAAAACAAATTCATTTGAAGAAAATCATTTGCAAACAAATTTATCATAATATTTCACATCTAATTGATATATAGCTCAAAAACAATCATCCAGCACCTTACAGTTCAACTTAAGCCATTGTGTTGTACAAGAGCTGCATTTGTCACTTACAAAGAAAACTACACAAATATCTGTTCTTATTTGCAGAAAAGTCTATATAGTACAACAGCAAGCAAAACCTTATTCTCAGTGAACTTGGGATAGACTACATGGATCAGTTTGTGACTCCGTTCAATCTAGCATTCTGTATTTTGAAAGGTCCGATAAAATCAAATATTTTGTAAAGACATCTCCATTCCACGGAACTTGCCTTTCATCTTATAGACATTTTGTCCTATAAAAACTCAACACTTAAGTATACAAAGTATAGTTTGTCTAATAAGTATTCTGTAAAAAACTTTTATCTATGTTGTGATCACATGAACTCCTATAGCGATTCTTTATTTTGCGAAATATGCATCCCCTTTTAGTTTACTCAATAACTGAACCTGAATACCTAAACTAAAACCTAAATAACTGATCCTCTATTGTCTCAACGGTCGTCATCACAACTACTATGATTAAGAGGACATTTTGTATATTCAACCGTAATTCTAGTTAATCTAAAACCTCTATATTCCAACTGTGGAAAATAATATGTATTATTTAGTTTCCTATGTAGTTGTAAAATAATATAAATCCTAAGATTCTAAATCCCTGATTTTGTGGGATTAGGTAAAGTATCATCCCTGATTATGTGGGGATATTTATTTGTTTCCTTTTTAACTTGTTGACCTATCCTATAAAGGTCCTGTCTTGTAACTGAATAATATACAGAAAATTTATTTTCATTTAACCACATGGTATCAGAGCCGTAAGGCTTACAAGTTTCTGGAAAGAATTTTTCCAGATCTGATCTGTTCTTGTTATGATCTGATTATTGGCCTTCATTGCCTGCAATTTTTTTTTTTCAGATTCACTGCTGTCGAACTCCACTTCGTGCGATCTGCCTTAATTGCCTAGAGATCGTGTTTTTTTGTGGAAGATGTCGAAAATTGTAGAGATGACTGCTACAACACAATCGGAGGAGATTGTTCGAACCCAACAACCTGGGGAATTGCAAAATATCCAATCTGCATATAGACTGGATGGAAAAAATTACCTTAAATGGTCTCAACTTGTTCGCACCGTGCTAAAAGGAAAGGGAAAGATCAGCCATCTCACAGGTACGAGACCGAAACCAGAAGATCCTCGGTTTGGAGCTTGGGATGAAGAGGATTCCATGATTATGGCATGGCTGTGGAACTCTATGACTCCTGAAATCAGTGATACATGTATGTTCTTGGCTACCGCCAAGGATATCTGGGAAACAATTCAACAGACTTATTCTAAAGCTAGAGACGTGGCCCAAGTATACGAAGTTAAAGTGAAGACAATTGCTGCAAGACATGGGAGTAAAACAGTTACTGAATATGCCAATCAATTGAAATCTTTGTGGCAAGAACTTGATCATTATAGGGTGATAAAAACCATATGTCCTGATGATGCAGCTGTTATAAAGGACTTCATAGAGCAAGATAGAGTCTATGATTTTCTTGTTGGACTTAATCCAGAATTTGACCAGGTGAGAATCCAGATTCTTGGCAAGCAGGAAATTCCATGTTTTAATGAGGTGGTAGCATTAATTCGAGGTGAAGAAAGCAGAAGATGCCTGATGCTTGAACCGCAGAGCATGGATAGCTCTGCCATGGTGGCTAATGGCAACAATAATTCAGCCATGAATGTGGAAAGAGCACCAGTTGTTGAAAGTAGAAGGTTTGGCCAACCAAAAGCTCAGAACAATGATTACAAGGATAGCTTGTGGTGCAATTATTGTAAAAAAACACGTCATACTCGTGAAAAATGTTGGAAGCTTAATGGAAAACCTCCAAGCCGAGAGTGGGGACAGAAAAGAGAACAGTCGAGGAATAATGGACAGGCCCATGTTGCTGGGATACAGTTGAATGAAACAGCACCACAGGAGATAGGAGGTCTCAACCAAGAAGAGGTTGAGAAAGTGAGATCTCTTATTGGCAACCTTGACAAACCTTCATGTACTTGTTCATTGGCGTATTCAGNATAATGGACAGGCCCATGTTGCTGGGATACAGTTGAATGAGACAGCACCACATGGGATAGGAGGTCTCAACCAAGAAGAGGTTGAGAAAGTGAGATCTCTTATTGGCAACCTTGACAAACCTTCATGTACTTGTTCATTGGCGTATTCAGGTGAGTTTCCATCCTATTGGATTAAATGTCTCTGGTATAACCTTTGCAAACTCATTGGTTATGGACTCGGGAGCAACTGACCATATGACCCATTCATCTAAAGTTTTTTTCACATATACCCCATGTCCAAGCAGTAGGAAAATTGCCACAGCTGATGGTTACTTGACCACTGTAGCAGGTGTAGGAGATGTCAAAATAAGCCCATTACTGACCTTAAAAAATGTTCTCCGTGTCCCTAGATTGTCCACAAATCTTGTTTCTATCCAAAAACTCA